>PVJS01000852.1:0-112533 GCA_004027185.1 Glis glis | reverse complement strand
TTTCTGGATTTCTTTCTCAGTGGATTCATGGTTGGCATATATGAAAGCTACTGACTTTTTTAGGTTGATCTTGTATCCTGCTACTTTGCTGAATTTGTTAATTAGCTCTAGTAGACTTTTGGTTGAGTTCTTTGGGTCTTCTAGATATAGGATCATATCATCTGCAAATAAAGATAATTTTAGTTCTTCTTTTCCTATTGGAATTCCTTTGATATCATTCTCCTGTCTTATTGCTCTGGCAAGAGTTTCAAGGACTATGTTAAAAAGGAGTGGTGATAGAGGGCATCCTTGTCTTGTTCCTGATTTTAAGGGGAATTCTGGCAATATTTCCCTGTTCAGTATGATGTTGGCTTTGGGTTTCTTATATATTGACTTGATGATGTTGAGGTATGTTCCTTCTATTCCTATTTTCTGTAGAGTTCTTAGCATGAATGGGTGTTGAATTTTGTCAAATGCTTTTTCCGCATCTGTTGAAATGATCATGTGATTTTTGTTTTTAGTTCAGTTTATGTGGTGGATAACATGTATTGTTTTGCGTATGTTGAACCAACCTTGCTTTCCTGGAATGAAACCAACTTGGTCATGGTGTACGATTTTCTCAATATGGTTTTGAATGCGCGTGGCTAGTATTTTATTTAGAAATTTTGCGTCTGTGTTCATTAATGATATTGGTCTGTAATTTTCTTTCCTTGAGGTATCTTTATTTGTATTTGGTATTAATGTGATTTTGGCCTCGTAAAAAGAGTTTGGAAGAATTCCATCTCATTCAATTTCACGGAATAGCTTGTGAAGTATTGGTTTTAGTTCATCTGTGAAGGTTTTGTAAAATTCGTCTGGAAAATCATCTGGACCTGGGCTTTTCTTTGAGGGAAGACTTTTTATTGCTGTTTCTATCTCTGTGCTTGCTATTGGTTGATTCAGTTTTTCTGTATCCTCTTGGTTCAATTTGGGTAGGTAGTATGTGTCTAGAAATCTTTCGACCTCTTCCATGTTTTCCATTTTATTGGAATATAAGTTTTCAAAGTAGCTTCTTATGATCCTCTGGATTTCTCCACTATCTGTGGTGATATCCCCTTTTTCATTTCTGATTTTGGTAATTTGCGTTGATTCTCTCCTCCTTTTGGTTAGGTTAGCTAGTGGTTTGTCAATCTTGTTAATCTTCTCGAAGAACCAACTTCTTGTTTTGTTGATTCTTTGTATTGCTTTTTTATTTTCTATTTCATTAATTTCTTCTTTGATTTTAGTTATCTCCTGCTTTCTACTGGCTTTTGGCCTGTTTTTCAAGATCCTTGAGGTGTGTCATTACGTTATTTATTTGGATGTTTTCTGTTTTTCTTATGTGGGCACTCAGTGCTATAAATTTTCCTCTTAACACTGCTTTCAAGGTGTCCCACAGATTTTGATATGGCATGTCTCAATTTTCATTTAATTCCAGGAATTTTTTTATTTCTCCCTTATTTCTTTCCTGATCCAGTCCTCGTTCAGGAGTGTATCATTCAGTCTCCATGTACTTATGTGATTACTTCTTGTCTTCCTGTTGTTAATTTCCAGTTTCAATCCATTGTGATCTGAGAAGATGCAGGAAATTATATCACATCTTTTGAATTTGCTGGTGCTTGCTTTCTGACCCAGTATGTGGTCTATTTTGGAGAATGTTCCGTGGACAGCTGAGAAAAATGTGTATTCAGGTGTTGTTAGTTGAAATAATCTGCTTGTGTCTATTAGATCCATTTGGTCTATAGTTTTCTTTAGGTCTGAGCAATCTTTATTCATCTTTTGTCCGGAGGATCAATCTAGTGGTGTGAGTGGTGTGGTGAAGTCTCCCAATATTATTGTGTTTGGGTCTATATGGGACCTGATATCCCGAAGACTGTTTTATGAACGTGGGTGCACCCACATTTGGGGCGTAAATGTTTACTATTTTTATATCTTCTTGTTGGATTGTTCCTTTTATTAATAAGAAGTGACCCTCTTTGTCTCTTCTGATGTGTTTTAGCGTAAAGTCTGTTTTGTCTGATATAAGTGTTGATACCCCTGCTTGTTTTCAATCTCTGTTTGAATGGTATATCTTTTTCCATTCTTTTACCTTTAGCATATGAGTATCTTTGGCTAAAAGGTGAGTTTCTTGTAGACAGCATTTCGTTGGGTTATGCTTTTTGATCCACATTGCCAGTCTGTGCCTTTTAATTGAGGAGTTGAGTCCTTTGACATTCAATGTTATTATAGAGATATGATTTTTTTCCTATCATTTTTGAGTTTTATTTTCTATTTGCTGTGGTGACAAATCTCCTTGTTTAGTTGCTTACCTGGTGGAGTTCACCTCTCCTGTGGTTCTGAAGATTGCTTGTTTTTCCTTCTTTGTTGTTTATTTCTTTCAGGATTTTCTCTAGTGTTGGCTTGATCCTCATGAATTCTTTAAATGTTTGTTTATCATGGAACATTTTTATTACTTCATCAATTTCAAATGATAGCTTTGCTGGATATTTCAGTCTTGGTTGGAAGTTGTTTTCTTCCAGGGTCCGGAGTACTTCGTACCAATCCCTCCTGGAATTTCTGACTTGAGTTGAGAAGTCTGGGGTGATTTTTATTGTTTTGCCCCTGTATGTCACCCGTTCTTTTGTTCTTACTACTTTTAGGATTCTTTCTTTGGCCTCTATGTTAGTCATTTTAATTATTACGTGGCGAGGGGAGGTCCTTCTTTGGTCCTGTCTTAACGATGTTCTATATGTCTCCTGTATGTGTATGTCCAAATCTTTCTCTATGTTCAGAAAATTATCTGAAATTATTTCTTTGAAGAGGTTTCTTATATCCTTGGTCTGTGCTTCTAAACCTTCTTCAAGGCCTTTTATCCTTAGATTAGGACGCCTTGCATTGTCTTGTATTTCTTGAATGGCCAGGGTGTGTTGTTGTAATATCTTCTGTATATCATTGACTGTGTTCTCAGTTTTGAACGAGCTGTCTTCCAGGAGTGATACCCTATTTTCCATGTGGTCGAGCCTACTAGCGTTGGTTTCTATTGCAGTCTTTAATTCGTTTATTGATTCCTTCATTTCGTTCAGAGTTTCTTCCTTAGTGTCTCAACTTCCTCCTTCATATCCTCTATGCTTACTTTGAGGCTTTTCATCATTCTGAAGATCAAAATTCGGAATTCTCCGTCTTGCATTTCCTGCAGGTCAGAGTCAGTGATGTCACTTGTTGATGCATTGTGGGTGTTTCATGTTTCCTCACTGTTCTTCATTCTTGCATTTTCGATGTTTTCCATTTTGTGTTTCTGTTGCCTCCGCATCATTTTCCTTTCTGTGTATGAGACCTCTTGATGGCTCCTGTAGTCCCAATTGGGTCAGTATACTGCAGGCTGTGGATCCCTCTTTTCCGGTTTCCTGGGGCATTGTATTGTGTGTGGAGGGGTACGCAGGGTCCAGAGCTCAGGTGTTGTCACGTGAGGAGCACTTCGAGGCGCGGTGTTGGGTGTGGGTACTGAGGCACAGGTGATGGTGCTGGAAGATATCCTGTTTCCGAGGCGCAGGTGCTGGGGGTCGCCCGGGCCCGTAGGGAGGTACACGTGTTCCGGGTCTTGGGCAAAGTCGCCGGAGGGTGTCCGGGTTCTGATGCGCTGTGCTGAGGATTTCAAATGGGCCCGTGGGAGGTGTGGGCTCCAGGTATCGAGTCGGGGTGCCTAAGGTTGCACAGGCTCTGTGGCATGGCACAAAGGATCGCATGTGTGTCCCAGGGGGGAGCATGTGCTCCTAGATCTCAGGTGTCAGCACCAGGGCGTGTGCTGACTCAGAGACAACCCGGAGAGTTGCGCGGGTCTTGGATGGTGGCGCTGGAGGTTATCCGGGCTCTGGCTCAGAGGTCTCTGAGGTGACTCCGAGGTCGGGGCAGACGCACAGGCTGCTGAGGTGATGCATGTGGACGCCGGGGTCTGGTACCTGGCGCAGAGGCCGCCAAGGTGATGCCAAGGCCTGGGGCAGATGCAGAGGCCGCCGAGGTGAAGCCGAGGTTTCGGACGGGCGCATAGGACCTGGAGGTGAAGCCTAGGCTTGATGCAGGCTCAGGGGCTGCGGGGGTGATGCCAAGGCCTGGGCAGCACAGAGTCCGCAGAGGTGATACGAGGGGGGGATCCGAGGCCCCGGGAAAGTGCACAGGCTGCCGAGGTGACCCTCGGGGATGCCGGGGTCTGGTACCTGGTGCAGAGGCCGCCAAGGTGGTGCAGAGGCCACCGAGGTGGCGTAGAGGCTGTCAGAGTGACGATGAGGCCTGGGGCGGGTGCAGAGTACGTCGAGGTGAACCGGCAGGGGGAATCCGGGGCCTGGGGCAGGCGCAGAGGCTGCCGAGGTGATGAGTGGGGACGCCGGGGTCTGGTACCTGGCGCAGAGGCCAGCGAGGTGAAGCCGAGTCTTGGGGCGGGTGCAAAGGCCCCAGAGGTGAAGCCGAAGCTTGGGGCTGGGCAAAGGCCCTGGAGGTGAAGCGGAGGCCTGGGGCAGGCGCAAAGGCCGCTGAGGGCACAGAGTCTGCCAAGATGACACGGGGGGGCATCTGAGGCCCGGGACAGTCACAGAGGCTGCCGAGGTGACACGCAGGGATGCCAGTGTCTGGTACCTGGCGCAGAGGTTGCCGAGGTGGCGCAGAGGCTTGGGATGGGCTCAAAGGCCCCGGAAATGAAGCCGAGGCTTGGGGCGGGCGCAAAGGCCCCAGAGGTGAAGCCGAGGCTTGGGGCTGGCGAAAGTCCCCGGAGGTGAAGCTGAGGCCTGGGGCGGGCGCAAAGGCTGCCGAGGTGGCACAGAGGCTGTTGAGGTGACACCGAGGCCTGCGGCGGGCACAAAGTCCGCCGAGGTGACACGGGGGGGGGTTTGCTCTTTTAAAGTTGGCCCAGATATCTTCCATTCCAACTCATACTGTCAAATTGTTTTTCTTTTTCTAAATTATATACCATGCATTCATTTTTGGAGTGGTCATCTTCTAAGAGTGAGATTATTTTTTCCATGTGGTCTAGTCTACTGTTAATTGTTTTTATTGATGCCTTCATTTAAGTTATTGCATCCTTCACTTTCTTCGGAGCTTCTTTTTGATTCCTTTCATGGTATCAGATTATTTGTTGATTTGATCCTTTTTTTCTTTCAGGCTCTCTCTAAATTATTTTCAGAAATCCTGTGTCATTTCT
Organism: Glis glis; assembly: GCA_004027185.1. Classification (NCBI taxonomy): domain Eukaryota; kingdom Metazoa; phylum Chordata; class Mammalia; order Rodentia; family Gliridae; genus Glis; species Glis glis. The sequence continues at coordinate 107,369 of PVJS01000852.1, read as the reverse complement.
ACTATTAAAGTTCTGAATTGTCCTTCTGGCAATCTGTGCAATTCTGTGTGGGCAGGTTGTTTTTGTGGAATTTTGGGAACTCATTGTTTCTTTGCTATTCTTTCTCATGATTTCAGGTTTCTTAAGTTATATCTTTGTTGCTTTTTATAGCTCTCTCTCACTTTTTAGGTTTCCTGTGTCTAATCTCTCTCTCTTTATAGTATCTTATTCTAGAGGTACATATTTATGTTGAGGTATGCCTTAAAAGTGAATAACCTCTAATCAGAATATGGGTATTCTGAGCTTTCTGTTGTGTGTTTATTACCCTTTAATACTGACATTGAGGTCTGTTTCCCATTGTTCTGCCTGTAGAGCATCAGTACTAGGTTGTAGTTTCTCCAGGGCTCCATCTGCCTGCTGCAATGGTGATGATGATGGGTTCCAGTTGTTAAGGTCTGGGTACCTGTGAGTCACCTCAGTAATAGTAGAATCAGAGGTGTGAGCAGGCCAGTTTGTGCCCTGTGAGTTTTTAAACTTCAATGTGTGGGATGTTGGGCAGTTCTGTCTGTCAGCTCTGATTAGTTTGTCCTTATTGTCTGGCAGTCCATTCTGGTCATTCACCTATCTGGTCCAACCTTGGCAGTAGGCGTTTAGAGGAGTCAGCCAGTATACACAAGGGCAAATTGTGTTGTATTCATTGGTGAAAGTTGAGGAGGAAGTAAATGGAGTAAGGGATGCAAGAATAAGGTAAAGTAGAGATAAGAGCTAAGTAGAATAAGAGTTTGAGTGTAGTTAGGTAATATATAGTGAAGATTAGACATAGTGAGAATAAAGGAAAATTTTAGTAGCTAATGTAGAATATTAGGTATAGTAATACAATATGGATTTAATACTAGGCACTGGTAGATAGGTCCACTTGAAGTCTGGTAAACAAAACAGAACATAGATAATCTCTTGCATGTCAAAACACAGCAGGAGAGGAAGATAAAAATAGAAAAAAATAAAAATAAAAAATAAAAATAAACCTTAAGAATTGCTTAATTGGGAGTGAGTAAAGTTTCTTTGTTGGAGTAGAGCTGCTTTCTCTTATGCCTTTGGATGTTTCCTTGTCGGGGTTTTATTTCCCCTTTATTTGAGACTTGTTTAGAAGAGATGTGTGTGTTGTTCAGAAGCTCTTGTTCAAGCCTGCTCCCCCCACTTGCTCTGTCTCCTATTTTGCTAAGACTAGGGAGGAGATCTAGGGAGGGGCTTGCCCCTGCTGGTTGCTGGAAGGGGACTCTACTAGGCTGGGGATTGGGGGTGTGGCCCAGGACACTTACCCAGCATTCACTAGGGTCCTATGCTCAATCCCCTGCACCACAATAGAGAGACAAAAAAGGGAAGTTGAGAATGGAGGAAATAGGAAAGATGTAAAAAGCTGGCAAAAAGGGGAGGGGAAAAAACCCTACAAATATATAAGTACAGAGCAGTGCAACAAACAAAGAAACATACAGAACAAAATGTACATATATATATATATATATATATATATGTATATATATATATATATATATATATATGTATATATATATATATATATATGTAATAAAAAAGAAAAAAGAAAGAGAAAAATACGGTTACACTTGGTCTCTGCCATCCTCTTGGTCTTGTCTGGATACTTTGAACCATTTAATGTCTACTTATTACAATAGGTTCTTGAGCAAGTTCCAAACATTCTCACTTGTTCTGTAACCTATAGCAATGACATCAGTTTGCAGCCCCAATACTTGATCTCCTGCAGTGAGTGAGATCCTGCCCTAGTGTCTCTCTCTGCCTGCACAGGCACCTAGTGCTGCTGGGGCCATCCTAATGCAAGTGTGGGGCTCTGTGTTCTCCACAGACCCTGGCCTGGAGTCTCTCTCTGCCTGTGTAGGTGCCGAGTGCTGCTGGGGCCTGACCCAAATGCAAGCATGGGGCTCTGCACTCTCCACAGACCTTGACCCGGTGTCTCTCTGCCTGTGTGTGTGCCAAGTGCCTCTGGGGTCCCACCCAATGCAAGTGTGGGGCTCCACATTCCCCACATACCCTGGCCTGGTGTCTCTTTCTGCCTGCGTGGGTACCAAGTGCCACTGGGGCATGTCCCAATGCAAGCGTGGGACTCTGTGCTCTCCACAGATCCTGGACCTGTGTATCTCTCTGCCTGTATGGATGCTGAGTGCCACTGGGACCAGTTCCAGTGCAAGTGTGAGCCTCTGAGCTATCCACTGAGGAGGCTGGGTTGGTGTGTAGCTTTCAGACCTGCTCTATTCCTCAGAGTTTCATGTACACTGGAGCCACAATCTGATTGTGTCCCAACCCCCTCTTTTTTGGGGGGGTGGTCTTCTTTCAGTCACCCCATGAGGGTGCTGCACTCACCTCCATTACCCAGCGTGACATGGATTGAGGGTTGCAATGGATGGGGAAGTGGATGTGGTCATCCTTCTCCATCCTGTCTTCACAGGGCTATGTGCTTCTGTGGCTGGTGATCTTGATGTTTGTGAAGTAGGTCTCAGGTTGCTGATTATAAGATTATTTGGTTCTTCCAAAGTTTCCTGCCAGCCTGCTGACCCAGTCCGCGGACCTGGTCTGTGGCTATGGTTCTTATGTCTCTGGTTGGTTGCCTTGTTTTTTTCTGTTTTTCAGCCTGGGTGTTGTTTAAAGGTGACCTTGTAGGTATTGTCTTTGTCTTGTAGGTATGTTTCCTTGTCTTTATTTCCCACCTCCTACCTCTCATCCCACTCCCATGAGATGTGGAATGCTGCTCAATTCAGAGCCCCTGAGATGAGTTAGAGACAGGCTCATCTAGGGGTCCTTATGCCATCACCATCTTCTAACTTCTTTGTAAGTTAAATATATTTCTATTTCCTAAGAATCTTCTAAGATATAAAACTTAAAAAATTTTGATATCCTCTAAGGAAAAATTATTAATAGTAATATACTTTTTTAAAGATTTATATTATAATTTTTAAACAAAGATAACTAAAAGTGCTCAAACATTTGACATTCCAAATCATGCAACTTTATTAAAAATTGGGAATTAGTAATAATATATAAAAGTCAAATTCAAATAAAAGTGTGTTTATATCATCAAAGGATATTGTACAAACTAAACTTGTTTTTATCCCTAATAGTTTTATTTTATATTTTATTTGTATATCTTTGTAATTGTTGTCTATTAATATTACAGATATACTTCTAACATAATAACCTAAATAATGCTTTACCAGCCATTACCTAAAAAATCAAACTATATCATTAACCCCAATTCAAAAATCTCTTCTAAAACAAAGAAGGGGGGATATGGAGTCATGCTTCCCCTCAGGATTCTCTTATTACTCTTACATTTTTTAGTTTTAAATTGGTGATGATTCTTTTATAGTGTCTCAGAGGTATGCAATAAATACTCATTCTCCACCTCAACCTATTCCTCAGGTCTTCTGAAACGATTCCTTGGATGGGAGTAGGAAAAGTCCCTCTCCATTAATGACTTGGCAGAGGATATGCCTGTGTAAAAAGTAATGATGTTTGTGTTTGGATTCCAGGTAGAAATGTCAGATCATATCAAACAGGAAACTTGGGAAATGACTGAATGAATCAAAAGGCTAAAGTTAACCTCCTGGGGGGTGGCAGTCACTTGAGCAGTAATGCCGAGGATGACTTCTGCTCACGTGATCACTTGGGGACAGATCAAGGCCCATCCAGAGGGATGAATCACAATTGGATAGAAAGGGGCAAGCCAGAACCACTTCTTAGCACAGGAGATAGTTCTCAATATGGGTATAACTTTATAGCAAAATCTAGATGGGTTTCTTTATGTTTTAGAGAGTGTAACAGCCCATCTTCAAAAGTTGACTATAACAGGGAAAGAGGTTATTGTTTGGGGACCCCATGGGAACTTTTAGGTGGTTTTAATCGAGCTGTAGGTCTAGGTTTAGAGTATCGAGATAGCTGGGACTCTGCATTATTACTAAATTAAATGGAAATAGTATAATGAGATGGGTCTGAGGAAGATTATTTCCACCTATGTTAAGAATGGGTTTTGACCTGTTACAAAACTCCCTCTAGAAAATTGGGTTAATTTAGGAGCCTTTGAGAGTTTGGAGGGCTAATTATGAATTAAATGCTACTGCTGATACTTCTACTGTATAGATAAACCACACACGAGATATTTATCTTCAGGCTTGTGTGCTAAATCCTTATGTTTTTACTGGCATTATTATTTTTAAAATATCTGTTACAGCATGGATACCAGTTACACTTACAGAGCCCTGACAGGAGACACCCTTACTACCCTTCATACAGGAACTGTTAACATACCTAAAGAAAAGAACAAGGAAGTTTATCTGGTGGTTGGTTGCTGAGATTTGCGTCTATGTTTACCATTGCTGGATCTACATTTCAGTTCAAAATGCCAAATATTTACAGGACTTCCAAAAGAACTGTATGAAAATTTGGCAGACTCCGATTCACATCAACAAAGAAATCCTTGGCAAAACTGAACAGATAAAAGATACTGTGATTTGGACTGGAAAACAATTACAGAACTTAAAATGGTCACAACGTTTGCAATATTATTATAGTATTACTAAATATTGTAGCAAAAGTGCCTTACAATCATAATATTACAGTATGATCTCATGTTAAAAATAATTTACTAAGATTAGATCATTTTCATAATGCTCCATTAGATGTACTAAAATAACAGTCTCAAGTTCTAGCCATAGCTAATACTAAAACTCCAACCTTTACAAATGCTAAAATCTGGAAAAAGTCTGGCTGATGGTATTTCTAGTCTTGACCCTTTTAAGTATTTTTCTACTCATGTATGGGGGCTGCTTGATTTGGGTATCTTGGTTGTAATATTACTTTTTATTCTTTGTGCAGTCTGCAAAATTAGATGGAAACAATTGATGTTTCAAAGATGAAGAGTTCCAAAGTTAATTTTACTGGTCTGCTCTCTAAAACTAAAGGGAGGAAATGTTGAGAGCCATCTTAGCTCAAGCGATGAGGTCACCATTTCAGACCAGCTAAGCTATGTACATAGTACATGCTGAGTGGAGATTGTCTGCAAGCCGACAAACTTCCTTGGACTGGATGGGACCAAAAGGTGGACTTTGACGACCTCCTATTCTCTCTGAAATGTTTACCTTGCCCCTCCCTAAATCTAGCTCATGATTGCCTCTCCCTAAACCTAGCTTGTGATTCCCTCTCCCTAAACCTGTCCTGTAACCCTAAACTTAACTTGTGACCTCCTTGACGTTTGCTTTGTTTTAACCCTCAATAAAAAAGGACGCTGGCTACAGGAGGATAGGAGAATTGCCTGGCTCCTCCCCAGCCAATCCCGATATTAAAAATAATTTTGGACCCAGAGTTGTTCATGCAAGGGACTTTATCAGCAAGCAGCATCTGCGGAACCCAGATCATCACAGGTATAACACATGATACAGCAATTGCACTAGTGGGTATATATCAAAGAAAATAAAATCAGTATGTTGAAGAGACATACTAACATTAATCAATGGAAAGTTGGCATAGCTATACTGATTTCAGATAGAGAACACCTCAGACCAAGGAAATTTATTAGAAATAAAGAGGGGCATAACACAACAATAAAAATATAAATTTACTAGGAAGATACAACAATCCTTAACATGTATGTGACTAAATCAGCACATCAATTACATAAAGCAGATACACATAGGATTGCAAAGAAAAATGGATGAATCTAGTATTGGATAGGGATGTTAACATCTTCTATCAGAAATGGAGAGATCCAAAAGACAGAAAATTGATAGGGACATAGTTGAATTGAACCACAGCATCTATCAACTGAATATAGTGGACTTTCATGTAATACTTCATAAGACAACAGAATATACATTCTTTTCAATCTTGCATGGAAGATTAGAAGACAAAACATATTCCAAGACATAAAACACATCTTAACAACTTTAAAGAGTAGCATTCATCTAATGTCTATGCTCATACCAAAATGGAATTAATTTAAAAATAATAACAGAAAGATAGCTAGAAAATCTCAAAGTACATGGACATTAAATAACACACTTCTAAATAACATATATGTCAAGAAAGAAATTTCAGGAGAAATTAAAATATTTTAATTAAGTGAGAAGAAAAATACAATGTGTAAAAGTATATTGCATGTAATGAAAGCACTGGTTGGAGGGAAATCTATAGCATTGAATGCAGGCACCAGAAAAGGACAAAGATATAAAGCCAATCATCAGAGTTACCAATTTAAAAAAATATAAAAAATGGTAAATTAAATAAGCATATGGTAAATGGTAAACCAAAATAAGCAGAAGAAAATGCATAATAAAAATTGAAGAAGAAATCAATGAAACTGAAACAAGAAATTAGTAGAGAAAAATCAATGAAAACAAAAACTACTTCTTTGAAAAGAATGCTAAAATTAATAAGATTTATATTTATCTATCCAGGCTAAGAAAATAAGAAAGGGGACACAAGTTATTAATATCAATAACAGAACAGTGGTGTTGCTTCATATCCCATGAACATTAAAAAGTGATTATGAAATACTATGAACAATTCTATTCCCATAAATTTTAAAACTTAGATGAAATGTACCAACTCCTTGAAAGATATAATTTACCAAAACTCACATAAGAGTAAGTAGACAATCTGAATGCACCTTTTCTATTAAAGAAATTGAAACAAAAATAAACTGCCAAAAAAGCACCCATATTGAGATTGTTCCATGGATGGATTCTACAAAATATCTACGAAGTAATCCAATTCTCCACAATCTGTTTCATAAGTGAGAAACACAAGGGGTACTATCTAACTCATTATGAGGCCAGCATTATTCTACTACAAAAAATACATACTAAGACAGTAATAGGAAAATAAAACCACAGACAAATACTCATGGACAAAGATTTTAAAAATCCTGAACAAAATATTAGCATACTGAAATGCATAAAAAATGTATACATCTTGACCAAGTGGATTTTAGCCCAGGAACGCAAGTATGGTCAAATATTTGAAAATCAAATAATGTAATCTATCAAATCAATAACCTAAAGAATAAAAAGCACACAGTCTTACAAATAGATGCAGACAGTACATTTGACAAAATCTAACACACATTATTGGTTAAAAACTCATAGTAAATGAGGAATAAATGGGAACTTACTCAATTTGATAAAGAATATTTTGAAAATTTACAACTAACATTACACTTTTTTTGTGAGAAATTCTAAGTTTTCCCACTGAGATCAGAAATAAAGCAAGATGCCCTCTTTTACCGATGTTTTTTGGTATTTACTGGAAGACCTAGCTAATTACACAAGAAAGGGAGATAAAAAGTATACAGATTGGGAGGGAAGAAATAAAGCTGTCTCTGCTTTCATGTGACAGCATTCATCTATGTTGAAAAAAATTGATGAAAGTATTACTGGAACAAAATTATTGTAATAAGGTTGTGGTATATAATGTTAACATTTGATGGTCAATTGTTTTCTGATATATAAGCAATAAATAACTATAATTTTAAATGAAAAAATATAAGACCATACACATTAGCACTCCTCAAAATAAAGTACTTAGCTATAATCTAACAAAACATATACAACATCTTTATGAGGAAAACTACAAGACTATAGTGGAAGAAATAAAAGAAGAAACAAACACAAGAAGAGAGTCTACCTGTTCGTGTATAGGAAAATTTAATATCATCAAGATTTCAGTTCTTCACAATTTGGTCTATAAATCTGAGGCAATTCTAAGCACAATTCCAGCAAGTTATTCGGGGGATATTAGCAAACCGATTCTACAGTTATACTGATGCAAAGGACTCAGAATAACCTACACAAGACTAAAGATAAAATGAGAGAACTAACACTACTCCACTTCGAGACTTACTATAAAGCCAAAGCAATCAAGACACCATGGCATTGGTGAAAGGACAGACAAACAGATCAATGGAACAGAATAGAGATATGAGAAACAGATTCATATAAATATAGTAAACTGATCTTTGACAAAGGAACCAAAGCCATGCAAAGGGGGAAGATAGTCTTTTCAACAACAACAAATAGTGCTGGGACAACTGGGTAAAACATACCAAAAAAAAAAAGACAAGACAAAATGAAACAAAAACAAGAACAACAACAACAATCTAGACAAATATCTTATACTCTTCACAAAATCAAATTTTAAATGGATCATAGGCCTAAATGCATGACACAAAACTAAGAAAGTTCTGCAATATAACAGAGTGTAAGAGACCTTGAGTTTGGCAATGAGTTTTGAGATACAAAACTAATGACATGATCCATAAAAGAAAGAATTTTTCCCAGTCTGTGGAGAAAATATTTGCAGTAGACATATTTGATAAAGAACTGTTATCCAGAGCAAACAACAAAGAACTCTTAAAACTCTACAACAAAAAGAAAATCAACTCAATTAAGAAATGGACCAAAGTACTTAACAGATACCCTACCAAAGAAGATAATGAAAATCAATTAATGTAACCCATCAAATAAATAGGTTAAGGAAGAAAAATCACATGATCATATTAATAGACCAGAGAAAGTATCTGAGAGAATGCTCTGGTCAATAAGCTAAATATGCAAATAAACACATGAAAAGATGCTCCACATCACATATCATCAGAGAATTACGAATTATAACAATAAGATACTAATATATATCTATTAGAAACCCCATTAGCCAGAACACTGACAATACCAAATGCTAAGGAGAATGTAGGACAACAGAAACTCTCACTCATTGCTGGTGGAAATGCAAAATGGTACAGACACTGTGAAAGACAGGTTGGTAGTTTCTCACACAATAAATGTACTCTTATCATGAAATCCCACAGTCATACTCTGTGGAATTTACTCAAAGAAATAGGTAGGATATGTATGATATCACAAAGACCTGCACAGAGACGTTTATAGCAATTTTATACATAATTACCCAAACCTGGAAATGGCCAAGATTTCTTTTAGTAGGTGAGTAGATAAATAAACTGAAATACATCCAGACAATGGATTATTATGATTCACTGCTGAAAAGAAATGATCAAGTCATGAAAAGACATGGAGGAAACTGAAATGCCTATTAATAAGAGGAAGAAATAAATCTCAAAAATCTACATGCCATGTGATTCCAATATATGACATTCTGCAAAAGGCAAACTATGGTACAGGAAAAAGATCAGTGGTGGACAGCAGTTAAGGGGAAGGAAGGGATGAATAGGTAGAACACAGAGGAATTTTTAGGGTAGTGAAGATATTTTGTATGGTACTATATCAGTGGATATATATAATTATAAATTTGTCCAAACCCATAAAATGCACACTATCAAGAGTGAACCCTGGTGTAAGCTGCAGACTGGCTGATAATGATGTGTGAATGTGGGCTCCTTAGCTATGATGGGTGCATCACTAAGTTGGGTGGTGTTGATTATGGGGGAATCTATGCAAGTATTAGGGCTGCAGACACATGAGGACTCTCTGTATCTTCTGCTCAATTTTGCTGTGAACCTAAAACTGCTTTAAAATATAGCCTATTAAAAATGTGTTGTCAGTGAATAGGACTAGGCTCAAACTGCAAATGTACATTGAGATAGATTTTCACTCTATATAAGGAAATGAACATCAACAGGATAATATGTTTTTTTATCCTTATCATTAATCATTCTTTAAATGATTATTTTTGGGATGATATAGAAATGTCAGATACTAGATGATAAAATGGACTAAATAACACCAGAAGATCACTCTAGGCCCTGACTTGATGGTGGAATCATTATTTTACTTGGTTTCAAATTCATCTTTACCTTGATCTTTTCTCTCAGCAGGATTTGAGTATTTTTTTTTTTCAGCATTCACTCTGACATAGATATTACAAGAAATTTCCAATCCTTCAAATGGTTGCTGGGTCCTTAGTTGTAGACGATTCTGCATTGGTAACTATATTGATAATGGGGAACAAAAGGTTTTCTCACTTAAAGGAAACTTCCACTGAGGACTATGCCATATTTATGGTACCATAAAAAAATGACAGATTATCTCAGGAAACAATAGACCAAGAAAGAAGACACCTTCAATAGAAATGACCATGAAAGCAAACTAAAAAGACTAACATTGAACATGAAAGTGTGATAAGAAGAAAAAAAACTTATGGAAAGGTGTTATCAAAGACAAAAGAATTCCATTAAAGAAATACTCTCAAAGCCTAAGAAGGGATTAACATTGAAAAGGGAAGAATTCATCAAAAGGGGGAGAAGATGGCAGGAAAGGTAAATGCAGCTTACATCAAGGGACTGGAACCTGTCCAAAACCCATTGGAGAATTGCGACAGTGATGAGAGGCAGCATGTTTCATTGGAATTTGCATTAAAAGTAAGCCAAGTTTCCATAAAAGGAAAGAACTTTACCAGGGAAAAGGAGCCCTAGCTGGACAAAGGAAAGGGCAGCCTCAGTGGGAATTGACAACAAGAGCCCTGAAGATGTGTACAGATAATGTGTCTCACACAAAAGGAAGCTGCACAAAACATAAAAAGGAGAGGCCAGTCGAGACGCAAAGAGGAGGAAGAACATTGTTGGGCATAAAAGGAGCACTGTTAAGACAGGCAATTACATAAAGGAAGGCAGGAAGAGTGAACTGGAAAGAGCTTGAGGAAACTGCTGAGATTGAAAGTGTTTGTAAGGAAGACTACAAAGAAAAATAACTAAGTGAATTCACCTCTCTCTTGCTTTCACACCACACACACATGCACCCCACATATACACACATGTGTGCATAGGAACAACTTATTATCCCATTTAAACTGCATTCTGAATTATAATTTATTACTGCTCACCAAGCTAAGGCAGGCAAATATAACTATCTTCTTTCTCATCATAATTAAGTCAAGTTCCACTGTGGCACCTTTAACATGAGGGTTGATGCCAATTCCTCAAACAAGTTTAGTGCTACAAATAAGTGTCATATATCCATCAATTATTAGTACAAGGCTAAAATCGCTATTCTGCTTGTTATTGTGGGCTTCTACATGTGTGTTGAAAAACAAACTGTTTAGGAAAATGTGTGATGGAGCTTTTCTTTTTGAGCCTTTTTAAAAATCTAAAACCTAAATACTAACTCTTTAATACTTAACTCCTATAATTAGCACATAAATTTACACCAAGAGCAGAATTATGTAATGCCTGAATAGTATTGGTAAGAGTGTAGGGAAACAGGCACTTGCATACTGCTGATAAAAAATATTGATGAAAATATTCTGGAAGACAACTATACAGTATGACTTAAACCTTTAAAAATGCTTCAGTAATCTAATGCAGCAATCATTCTATCAAGAATTTATGCATAAAATAATCAGTTGAGTATACAAAGACATATATTAAGGAAGTTTACCACAGAAAAGTTCATATTAGCAATATATTGAAAACAATCTAAGTGTCAACCAAAAGAAGACAAGTTAGATAAATCATGATGTGTTTATAAATGGAATAGTATATAGTCTTTCAAAATGATGAAATTTAAGCAAAGCAATTTCCATAGAGTTATGTCTATACCATATTCAGAGAAAAATGCATGCTATGGATGAGTTCTATAAAATAAACTTATTTTGTGACTAAAGATATTATATTTATGTACATATAGAAAAAAGTCTGGAAAACAATATACCAATGTTAAAACTGTACTTTTAACTCTTTTATGAACTTTTAATATTGATTGTGCTTATATTCATAATAAAAATACCATTTGTTTTATGTTATATGCATTTTATAAAATGTGAAAAAGCCATCATAGCTTGGTTTGTTTTGGCAGAAAGAAGTAATTTGAATATGAATGAAGGATATTTTATATAAATCCCAAATATAACTGTAGGGTTCATATACTTTTGCCTTTATAATAAGAGGTAAGAGTTGGACTTATAGCAAATCGCATTATAACAGTAACAATGAGACTATATCTTTAGTGACTCACATAAAACCTTGTTTAATAGAAGGCAGCAATGATGAACTGGGTGCAGATGGATTCTATTTTAACTGTGTTACAATAAATGCTTAGAAATAAAGCCAAGAAAACTCTGTCAGGATCTATTAGTTGTTTCACTAATGTGAATGTTGAAAACCTATTCCAGATGTTAAGATAAGTTGAATATATTATCAGATTCCCTGATCGAAAATGTTGAGATATTTACTTTTGGGTTTCAATGTCCATCATCTTATAGTGACCCATATTCTAATGGCTATAATTATTATTAAGTGATAAAATAATTAACTATTTATTACAATAGCTAGTTACAGGCATATATATATATATATATATATATATATATATCAATCTATCTAGACTTCTATTCATATCTATATGTATGTAACATCATTTAGGAGACATATAATTTCTAGATGATCTCTGAAGTCGTGACTGTCGTATCCTCTCCTATACAAACTTTAGAATTAAAGATCCTTACTTTAACTTACAAGCAAAGGAAAGGAAAGGTCCTCGAGCACTTATGAAATATTTATTTTGCATTGGACTAAAATGAACCCTGTTAAATTATGAAATGATTTCCTCCTTTCTTGAGAACCTTTTATAACTTTTTAGTTCTCTCTTCAAAAATGGGGATATTACCCCCAGTTATATAAAAAGATAGTACAGATTATTTGTAAATGTATGAGTACACTTGTAGTACATGATAAAAACAATTTTGGCTTTTCTGCTTTTTTAATATGAACTTGTTTTCTTATACATATAAGTGGAAAAATGTGACTTTTCATTTAAGTGGACGAAAACAAATATTAAATATTTATCATGGAAAAGAATTGATCCCAGGTTATATTGTCCTCAGAATATGGGATCTGCAGAAAATTTAAAATATCAGAAATTAAATAATGTATTAAGAGTAGAGTAAGTTGAATAAGTCAGAAGTAGAGCAAAAAATATAGATTATTAAGCTGAATTAGGAGATAGATCAGAGGAACAAGAACTAATAAGAGCATGAGAGGTCATAACATTAATTGAACTGAATTAAAGGAGCCCTCCTGGACTCCATTCAAAGGGCTGGGGATAGAGGGACAAATCAGCTGAGCTCCCATTATTCTTTGGTCCCTTGCCTACCAGAGACGACTGACCTGTACAAACAAGTATTCTTTCTTTACTTGGATCATTAGTCTTCCGAATTCTCTTTGCTTAATATGTAAGGTCTATGTGGTCTTGGTCTTCATCTGGTTTTAGACAGGCTAAAGAAGATATGAAGTTATGCCTAGCTCCTTCTGTTAAGTTTTCAGTATTCACTGTAGGCAATGGGCATAATGAGAAGCTGAGCATGCAAAGACAAAATATAAGTAGAAACTTAAAGGTTTGAACTGAAATTAGGCAATACTCTTTCCATGTTTGTGTGGGTATGCATGTGTGTGCACTCCTGTGTGTGTGTGTGTGTGTGTGTGTGTGTGTGTATGTGTGTGTGTGTGTGTAGTTTTCTGTGACTTGAGTTGCCACAGTGAGAGGAGAAGAGGATTCACAGGACTGTCACTAGAAAAGAATTATAACATGTTGAAATGAGAAACAGGTGTTTTTTTTCCTCATTTATGACTTTATTTCTCTTGCTTAAAATATTTCTTTTTTCCTGAGCTGGGATGGTTCCCAACATTGCTTCTGTATTGCTGGCATTAACTAATTTAAACAAATTCTCATTCACTGAGCATTTCTGTCAATCCTTCACCACCTAGAACCCAAAATACCCTTAATCACAAAAAGAGAGGTCCTATCAGTACTAAAACACCACTTAAACTGTGTAACCACTCTAAGGAGAAGTGTTATTGTCTCTTCTTGTCTTTAGGACAATAGGGATTAAAAAGATCATGTATTTACATGAAGTAATACTTATCTAGTAAGTGCCAGAAGCAGGATGAGACATGTCAGGAAAACATCAGTTTGTGAATATTCTTATCAGCAATTAAGCAAACCATAATACAGTGCTATATATACTATTCCATTCAGGATGAACAAAGAACCTGTGCTGTATATTTCCTAATTCAAATTAAATATGAATCATAAGGAATTAAGAATGTGAAGTCATTCAAGATCATTAGTTCAAGCTACTTTTTTTTTCTTTTATAATCAATGAAGCTTCAGTCCAGAAATCTAAAGTTATTTGTTAAAAGGAGACTAGATATGCTGGAAAGTGGCAAAGCTGTGCTTAAGTCAGAGTCTCCAAGTTTTTATGTCATTGTCAATTTCATGATGTCAGCTTGCCTTTCTAAGCCAAAGCCATGTAATTCCAGTCATCCAGCAGGTGGAGTTAGGTCACCTTGTCTCCACCAAGTCACAAAGAAAACGCTGCGAGGATACTGATGAAGTGGACCGGCCTGACCTGCACACATAGAAATGCCAGTGATCCTATATCTGGAAAATTTACATCATTCTTTTCTCTCGTGTACTGATTGGAAAATCTATGACAATATTGATTATTAGCACTAAAATATTCTTTTGAAGGCTCTCCAAGTCAATCTCTGTCTACTTTGTCAGAGAAAAAGCAGAAAAAAAACAGAGGGGAATTTCTTGTCTCTGCTAAATCCTGAGCCCTTCCTTTCACCCCCTGAAGATCCATTATGCATCTGCTTAGAAAACAATGTCACCAGAGATTCAGGGATATGTGAGTATCAATGGAGGCAGAGTAGCTCATGAGACAAGAACATATCCAAGCCTAGCATCAGTTCTAGTCACTAATCAATACTTATCTACCATGTGGAACCCCAAACATCCTAGAATTTCTAGGACAAATCTACCCAGATGGAATTTATGATTTATGTAAGTGGTATGTGCTGAGGAAGGGTAGAATGTGCACACAGTTATGCTGATGACTGGGGTAAGATGCTTGAAGACAAAATAAAAGGGAATTTCTGTGCATTACAGAGTATATGCCATATTGGTACCTGGTAAACAGCTTTTGTATAAAACAGCATATTCCAAATTTTTTCTTAAGTAAATAATGAAACCTCATTTATTAAAGGTTTATAATTTATCTCCTTTGTTCATCTTGAGGCTGCTGTACAAGATGATGCGTAAATGTGCTCATGGGACCTAACAAATCATCTAGTATAGATATGGGGAGAAAAAAAAGGAAGAAAAAGAATTTAATTACAGAAGATAGATAATCGTGGTTGTAATGCCTGTAGCTGCTTTCTCTGGCAGTGCTTTGTACATAATAAGGCTTATCCTGTTCCCTCCCCCACTGGAGGGGGGAAACAAAGTTAACATATCATCCTCCTATCAGGCACATTAAACTACCTCCATTTACTCTGAATGTTATTCCGCAGTTGTTTTGAGTCAAAGGTTCGGTGTGAGATACAGAGGCAGGAGAAGGGAAAGAACAATCAATGCATTACAAAAAGTATTTTTTCACATGCGTATATTTCTGTACACATAAGTTATGTAGTCTATTTGGCCAAGGTTCAAATTTCAGCATCATTCATTCTTAAGTCTAAGACATTTTATTTATATAATGAGGAAGCCAGAGTTTTCTCACATGGGTTACATGTTCATGTTTTGTTGCTAATGTAAAGAAAATTGATGATATGGACAAATGTGATGGGCAGGGCCATAATAACATCTGAGAAAAAGATAAAGGCCCCAAAGCAACCCCAGCTATGTGGGTTCTTACCCAGAAAACCCACGTAAGATCTTAAACCCAGAATCTCTGGCATGGGTCAGGGGAGGGAACACAGTTCACATACCAATACTTTGAAAGAGGTAAGAGATTATTTGATTGTGTTCTTCTCTACATTAACCTTTATACATAGGTGATCTTTATTCATGAGAGTTTTATATTTATAACAATTCAAGTAAAGAAAAACAGAGTGAACATAATTGAGGAGAAATAGATGCATTTACAAATAGAATTAGAGTTTAAATAAAATTCAAACAAATTACTGAGTGTTCTTGTCAGCAAACTGTTCTGAAGCTTTGTGGAATGAAATTTGCCCTATTTTCCTCCTCTACCTCCTACCAGAGAGCAACTATTCCCCAGAGCCTCTTGCTTCATTCCATTGTCCATTGAATAGTGAGGATTTTTCCCAATAAGTCTCCCCTGAAGCCTCATTTCATTCACCTCTGAGGCATATAAGATGGCTTCCATTTTTAATAAACTTTTATAATGCTTTTAGCTGTGGAAACTTATACTCAGCAAACTAATTTACATCTAGGAAGCAAGCAGATTAAAATTAACTTGATGTCTTACGAGGAACACTGAAGAATATTCAAAGGTATTCTTTGACAACAGTAGGAAGGAAATCAGAAATGAATCTTTCTATTCCGGAAAAAAATATGATTCCAGTCAAATGAAATCGGGTGCATTCTAGAAATAATGGAGGACTCCCCTATTTGAAATTGCATTGGCTTTTTCTGTTTTGTACTGCTATAACCAAATACCACAGATCAGGCTATGTATAGTGAACAGGAATTTATTTGGCTCATGGTTCTGGAGGCTGAAAGTCCAAGATCTAGGGGGCCTGTATCTGGTGACATCCTTCATGTTGCATCCTCCCGTGACAGAAGGCAGAAGAGCTGTTAGAGAGAGGGAGAGGGAGAGGGAATACAACAGTGCCATTTTCTTAACAAACTCACTCCACAATAACTGTTCATGAGGGTAGAGTCCCTGTGCCCTACCACCTCTTAAATGTCTGGTCTCCCCACTGTTGCATGGGGGATTAAGCTTCCAACAAGTGAACTTTGGGGGACACTTTCAACCCACAGTTTGCAAACTTTGTATTAATTTTCAGCTCCTATTCTGAGCTCCTGAGACAATGGGAAATAGGATGGCATTTTGCAGCTTTCACTTGCTGTGTTGGAGGGCAGTGTTTTCAACCAACCGGTGTGGTCTTCTTGGTCTGTGGGTACAAGAACCTTTGGCTGCTGTCCAGATTACTCATAAGCTGCACCTGTCAGACACCAAAGCCTTCCCTCTACCCTTGAGAGAGAAGGTAAGCAAGAAGTAAGCAGAAATGTTTTGACTCTTTTATTCTTTTATGAGTTTCAATTTAAAATGTTTGTTTTATCCACACAGAGACCCAGACTTCTTTCAGAGAACAAACTCATTACCAATGTTGGAACTTGAAAAACCTGCTGTTGGGTCTGGAACACACAGAAGCTCACCTATCAGTTTCCACCCACTCCCTACACCCACCCATTTTAGACCTGTTTCCAATATACACCCAGCCCTCTCATGGAGATTTGGCAGGGACTTGTTGTACACATCGCTGTAGTTCAAACAGAGCAGAACAACAAACAAAGAATCTTTTTTTTCCACACATAACTGCCAGTGAGAAAAACCATGTCCCTCACAGGCACACCCCAAAACCATAGGCAGAGAAGACAGAATCAGGAGAGCAGATTACTGCTCAAAAGCCCACACTCTCTACCACATGGAAACTTTCTGAGTTTCTCTTCTTATTGTAGCCATTCTATTGCCAGGAAGTTTTCCCGTAGCATTCTAAAGAAGCATATGAAGGACATTGGACAAAAGATGTTATAAGGTCTTAAGAGTTTTTACAAATGAATTAAAGTCAAAGTATTATAGTCATACATGCATATCCATGTTTACAGCAGCAAAATTCACAATAGCCAAATTATGCTACCAACCTAGGTGTTTATCAACAGATGAATGGATAATAAAAATGTGGTATATATACAATGGAATTTTTCTCAGCTGTACAGAAGAACAAAATCATGTCATTTTCAGGAAAACAGATGGAACTAGAGAATATTATGCTATGTGAGATCAGCCAGTCACAGAAAGTCAAGAATTGTATGTTTTCTTTTATATGTGGAAGCTAGAGAGAAAATAGAAAATAGAAGGGATTTAAATAATGTGAGGAGAGAGCTATAAAGTAGTGGAAGGGGATTGGGAGAGGGAAACAGGGAGGGTAAAGGAGGATTGACAAAAGAAACAGTTCAAATAATACTATGTCAATATATGAAGCTATTACTAATAATTTCACTAACATGTCCAGGAAGGGAGGAGAGGGGATCAGGGTGGAATGTGGAAGGAAATACACCAAGAGCCACGTGCATGTGCGTTTGTATCACATTGAACCTCACTGTGATGTATAGTTGCAATGCATTAATAAAATTATTTAACAAAATAATGAGAGAGACAAAATAAAACTCCTTGGTTGTGCATATAATGAATGATCTCAAATTAAACTACCTACAGTTTCACAGAGAACAGATGACCTACATTTTCTATTTCCAAACAGATCAATAGTAGTGGAATTTATTCTTTTAGCCCCTGGAAAGGGTTGATCAGTAACTTTATTTTTGCATATTTCTACCTTCTAGTGATCTCATCTTATAAAGATTTGCCAGCTTTTGACAAGTATTCTGAAATCAACTGGATAGCAGCTTCAGGTGAATTCATCTGTCATAGACACTGGAAGACATTTGCGGGTCTTGTCGTCAGTAAAATATGATGCCGGGGTGGTGGCACCATGGCAAGGCTTTTGCCTTTTGCCTTCAAGTCCTTACCTTTGTGCATCCTTTGATTTGAACAAGTGAGTGATTCATTTCAGTGGCGTGTTTTCTTGTGAGTGGATCAGGCAACAAGGACTGCAATTATCTCCCCAGCAGACAACCTGGGTAATTATAACCAAGCACTATGCAGGATTTAGACAACACCTTTCATCTAGAGAAGGAAAAGTCCCAAGAACTTTTCAGACAGTGTCAGACCTTGTGTTTATACATCATATTAAATGAATGGAGAGCTATAATCACTGTTGTTGCTTGTTATGAAATTAATCTGCGTCACCTATCCTCCACTGAACATCATGGTACACAAATGACCTTTAGGTTGGAGGTTTAGATACAATCTATTCTTCACATTAGAGACAAGGTTTTCATTAATTTCTAGGCACAGAAAGTTTTCTATTCATTGTTTGGGCATTTCCAGTCCATGAGGTCATTTTAGACAATACCAAGTCTTTCTGAATAGAAATAGTTTAGTAAAACCCAATTGGCACCATACCAGAAGAAAAGGTAGCTATCTGTACCCTTAAAATGTCAAAGAAAATCTAGTTAATCACTTATACTGATCAATAAGAGAGAGATAATCCTATCAGGGCCATGAAGAAATGTCTTTCAGAAATAGGTATTTACCCATTTTGTTAAAGAATGAGTCTGTACCTACTAAGTATAAGTGACAAAGTTAAACTTGAGGCATTTTCATAATTAAAGTGTAATCATTGGGTTAAAAAATGTGGAAGTGTGGGAAGGTAGAGAGAGCTCTGTAGAGAAAATGAAAGGCTGAGAGACATGGATAAAGAAGGTGTAAATAAATTCATACACAGCAACATCTATTATATTCTCTACTATTTATGAAATAAAAGTCAGACATTTCTACACTTTTCTGTACTTTCATTGCACTTATTTACAAACATTTCAAGTCCATGACTTAACTTTGTCAAGCATAGTTCTTTTCTTCTCAATAACAGAAACGTACTATTATGATTACATATCACCTGCATACATTGTTTTACTCTGCTTCAAAATGATGTTATCGACAGAATGAGAAGGTTATGATGGTTTTTAAATATTGATCTGGTCTAGCTGCTTTCAGAAGAACAAAAAATTCATCTATTTTTCTCACCATATGAAAATATGACATCAGATAACAAGGGTCATTTATGGTATTAGAGAAAGAAAATTCTCAATACTATAACATTGTAATTATAATTGTAATTGCCTAGTACCACCTTTCTTTTCATTTCTGAGTCTGTCAGATCATGCTCATTTGTATTGCTAAATTATAATGTACAGTCTGTTACCATATGACATTCTTTTCTGGCTCAGAGATCTTTTCTTCCTTTCTAATGGCTCAATAAAATCTTATTTGTCCTATCTAATGAAAGGTTTTCAAGCCAAAACCCTCACACACAAAAAAAAAAATGGAAGTTTTCTCTGAGCTCTGAAGTTTCAGTACAATAATTCTTTAGGGAAAAAAAGGAAAAGGATGTATCTCTTCTTCCCTGTCCCTATTTTTCAGGGCTGCTGATCAGAGATGGTAAACTGTAAGACTAGGAATGCCTTAGATTAGACTGATGCTCAAGACCTTATTCTTACTACTATTCTTGGTTGTGAGAATTGGAACTCAAATTATGTCAAAACTATATTACTACTAATAACATTTTATACCCAAGTGTTTCTCATAGTGTATATATATATGTAGGTATGTATATATATGTATGTATGCATATATATGTGTATGTGTGTATATATATATACATATATATGTGTGTGTGTATATATATATATATATATATATATATATATATATATATATAATGAGCTGGATGGAAGATTCATCAACTTATAAATACATAGGTAATCTCTATATTTTTGATATTTTCTTTATTTTAAGATATAATAAAACAATTTTACAGGGAGAAGGGAAAGTAAAAGACAATTTTCTCTCAGAACTTATTTTAGTTCTTTTGGAGCCATGTCATTTATAAAATTATATATAAAGTACACTTATTACCAGAGGATGCTCAGAGACACATGCTCTTTGCTTTTATGTTCTTTTGCCCCATAGTAGCCTTGGGTTTACCTCAAGCCAAACCTTTCTGCAGAGTTCACAACTGGGACCTGCAGCATGATATCATTACCAGTGAGGAAGCCAACTACCAAAATGACAAAATGATACCGGTTTTCTCTCGAAGTAAGTAAAGGAAAGAAAAAGGAAGGAACTTGTGACAACCTCTTCAGACCATCAATGTCTTCTATATGAATTCCTCCATTCCTAGCAAGAGCCAAGGAATTTCAAGTTAGGAAGCTCTTTGGAGAACGGAGAGAGACAACAAATATTTCTTTGTCCCACATTTATATTCTTCCATGAAATTTATGTCATTCTCATATAAAAGGAATCTTGGAAACATTATGTGCAATGCAGCTTGGTCATGCCTAGTCTTCTTATGTACCCACAAAGGAGAGGATGCCATCAGATCTACTCCTCCATTGTTTTCCTGCCATATATTCATAATTACCAGGGAAATAATATAAATTTGAACAAAATGAGTTCACAACAACCAGGTAAGCTTTTGCGTTTTTAAATTACTTCAGTAAATTCACATTTAACTGCTTCAGAATTACTACATAAATATCACTGTAATATATATATATATATATATATGTATATATAAAATTTCAAGTAAAGTCAACAAATTATACCTCTGATCCCTTAAAGACACCTTAATTACATCAGTGGCAATGAAGATATTTTTCTCAAACCTTAAGATCATTGTAGAGCAGAGGTCAGATCAAGTTTTGTATCAAATTTCCTTGCTTTTTATTTTCTGTAAAAATGTTCTTTTGGTAAGTCTCCCCTTTGATAATTTTGGCAAAGTTCTGGAATCTATAAATATTGCAACAGCCATTCGCTGGCCAAAACTTTGAGTCATGGAACTGCTTTGTTTGCTGTTTCTTCATCCAATTCATCACCGCCTATCCCTCATTCATTTGTTCTTGAATACCAGATCCCCACTTTGTTTTAAAAATTCGTGATAAGACTATATTCCACTTACCCCCCGAAACCCTGTGATAGAAAAAACTGTTTATCTGGTCTATTCTAAAACAATTTGTTAAAGGGTTAAAAAATTTGATAATGAAACTAAATGGTAGAATATTTGGAGTCAATTATCTACTTCCTCATCTATAGACATAATTACAACTAATGAAATAATTTACTCTGCAAGGCTTCTAATACCTCAATTTTGTTCCATCTGCCAAATGATTATATGAAAAATTAAAGAAAATAAAGAATAATAATTTGAAGAAAATAAGAATGGAAGAACAAACTTAAGCAAAAAGTAAAAATAAAGACATTAGACACCCATAATTTTCCTGTTGTGTTATTTTTGTTTTGATATTTAGAATGTTGTAAATATGTGTTTGATGACTGAACAAGCAAACAGATCAAAGGCTGCTATATTTAGGTAATTCCATTAATTTGCCATATTTTGAGATTACTGCTGGCTATTATGTGCGACTTTCAGATTGCTCTCCTGGTCTAGGTGATCATGAGTTTACTATGAACTTTAAACCCCAATGCTTAGAGCAGGGAGGTCACTTGAAACAACAGGAGTAAATTTGATCCCTAACTAGTTAAATTAGGAAATCAAAGGGTGCATAAAGTTTACTGCTGACACAAGTGGCCACTGCAATCATCCATGTGAATGAGAACCGGTTAAACTAAACACAAAAACAAAATTTAGAAGGGAATATCTCAGATCTTCAGAAGAATCTACACTAACTTTATTTTTTTATTTTGTTTCTGTGCTTGTCTAATCTTTGAAGCTTTACCTTACTTAACCTCTAGTTTAATACGGAAGGATCTAAGAGAATACCAAGATGTTCACTATAATATTTCTGTTTTATGTGTTTTCATCATTTACCTTCTATCTTATAGCTGAGTTGTAAATTCTGTAAAAAGTACAGAAAACTTTTATGTCAGACCTACAGTATGGAAATTTGCTTCTCTACACATTGTGTGTCTTAGGGCAATTTAGTTAACCTTTTGAAATCTTGCTTTCATCATCTGTGATACAGAAATAAAACAATATAACCTGTTTCACTGGTTTGTTAGAAGGAACATATCTGATAATCTTTCTTACATTCAACAAATATTTATTGGGTGCCAACTTTATTCAAGGTTTTGTTCTAGGCACTGTGAGGACAGTGAGCTAAACAGGATCCTTATCTTCCTAGTATTCGTGTTTTCGTATGTGAAAGAAAAATTAACCATAAGTAAAAAATTTTCAGTCAACACAGGATTAGGTCTGATAGTCATAAGGTATAAAGATTTGAATTTAAGTTGTACATTTATGAGGCTGTATCAAGAAAATCTCTCAAGCAAGTGGAGAAATAAGGCCACAATGAGAAATGGACCAAGAGGGTATGTGTTGTCAAGTAAGATACCACGGTAGGTAAATGGATTTGCTCCAGGCAACTCTTGGTGCCAATGAAGAGCATTATGTCTCAATAGTAGTCCCACATTGGGTTCATAGGAGTTAGAGTACTTCTTATGTCAACTTTCATCAGTCACTTGTTGTGGGATGCTGAGGAGATGAGATGATTTATTTGGTAATCATGAACTGCTCTTTCTCTGGGCAAAGCAATTCAAAACAAGTGTAAAGGAGGTAGAGAAAAATAGAGAATGCTATTGAGATGGAAGGTATTATTTTGGATAGGGTGGTCAGGAAAGACCTAAATGAAGAAATGGTATTTGAATAGATCCCTTAACAAAGTAAGGGGTGACCCAGGCAAATATCCTGAGAGATCTAGGCAGTGAAAACAGAAAATTCTAAGGTCTCATTGTGAGATAATGTTTGATGTACTTGTGACACAATAATAACACTATGGGAGAACAGAGCTAAAGCAAAAATAAGGCTGAGAAAGTATAAAGGAACAGGTCATGAAGAACATTATAGGTCATAATGAGTGCTGTAATATCTGTACCTAATAGAAGTGTCCAATAGGTTTTCAAATAGAATGGTAAATCTGACACACTTTAAAAAGATTCTTCCATTTGATAATGTATATAGGTAGACAATCATGTAGTTAGAATAAGTACAACAAGGTCAATTAAGAGATTCTTATTTATATTAGGGTAGGGGTTTTCAAACTTTTGAAAATTAAACTTGAAATATTTTGAGAACTCCGAAGACCTTTTGTTTACATGGATTATTACTATCCACCATATTAGAACTCAAAACTGGAAAAATACTTAAAACATTTATTAAAATTTAATTCATATACCATAAAGGTCACCCTTTTATAGTATAGAGTTTGGTAGCTTTGAATATTCAGAGTTATATAATTATTATACCTAATTTAAAATACCATTTGAGGGTAATGAGACTGCAGTCCCTCACATAAGGTTAGGTATGGAATTTTACACTTGTGGTACAAAGTAAGCATTCGTAAACTTTTGGATATTGAATCATTTCAGATTTCACATTTATAGATTAGGATTCTCAGCCTGTATATTTTCACAACCCCCAAAATAAACCTGCACCCACAACCAATCACTCCTCATGCCTCCCACTCAAATTCAGGCAACTGCTAATCCTTTTGTACCTACAGGTTTTCCTACTATGGATATTAGGATATTTTATACAATTGAATCATATGATATGTGGTTTTTTGTGACTGACTTTTATTAATTAAAAAGTTTCAAGATTCATCAATGTTGGATACCACATTCTTCAATATTTTTATTGCAGAATAACATTCCATTGTATAGATATACCATGTTGTGTTTATTTATTCATCAGTTGGTGAATGTTTAGGTTGGTTCAATTTGGGTTGTCTATCAATAGTAATGCTGCTATGAACATATGTGTATATGTTTTTGTGTTTACATATGTTTTCATTTCTCTTGGATATAAAACTAAGAGCAGAATTGATTTGTCATATGGTAACTCTATGTTTAACCTTTGAGAAAATGCCAGACTCTTCCATTTCCCATCAAAGCCTAAGTATTTTACAACTATAGTATATAAGCACAAACACTATTAACTATAAAAGTAACACTGCTATATTTTCCAGATAGCCTCTGGAAAACTCCACAACTATGAGAGAAATAGGATGATAAAGACAACTAAATCTTAGTGAAATTAGGAAAGTAATATGTAAAGGGTATGGTAATTTTCTTACATGTGGAATCCTGGGAATGGGAAAGGATTGGAGTCAGTTTATAGGTGGAGATATTATGTTTCTGATACTTGTAACTAAAAGAAATGATGACAAGCATGCAAGATTACTGAAATGTTGAGAAGGCAAATGGATTCCATGATAGGGTAGGGGGCTTAATAGGTTTGAAATCCAATAACATATATATAACATTCAAGTCATGGTGAAAATAATATTACCCAGGAAGTGAGTATAGATTCAGAAAAGAAGAATGCCAAGGACTAAGTCTTACAGCATCCCCAAAGTTTTGGAAATGATGAAGAGTCAACTTCTGAGAGTTAAAAGCAATAAAAGTTGGAGAAAAACCAGGTGAAGATTTAGTCTTAAAAGCAATTGAAGAAAAAGCTTTAAGAAAAAGTTACTTATTGTAAATGATATCAATAGGCTGATAAGAGAATTGTTCATGGACTTTTTAGTTGCCAAAGAGGGACCATGAGTGGTCTTGGGTGGTTTCAAAAAAGTAACAATGAAAGCCTGATTGGTGTGCTTTCAAGAACAAATAGAATTTTAGAGATTAGAGACATCTTCCCTAAATTGTTTCTGCTTAGGAAAGCAGAGAAATGAAGTGTAACCAAGAAGTAGATGAGTGGTCAAAGTAGTTTATATTGTTTTCATTTGTTTAATGAAATAGATTATGAGGTAAAATTTCATCTTTTTATAATGAAGGACATGATAGGATATGGAAGCAATAATTGATACTAGACAGATACAAGGGATGATTCTGAAGCAAGTCCTTAAAAAATTTACAAAAGATAGGATCTAGGACACAAGTGGGAAATTTAGCATTAGACTAGAACATGGTCAGGCAAGTGCAAGGAAGTCAGAGGATCTAATGGTAGAAGTAAGAGGAGTTTTACTTCTGATTGCTTCCATTTTCTCATTAATATGAGAAGCAGTTATGGGTAAGAGGGGAAGGATGTGTTAAAACTCTGGTGTTCAAGGAGATATAAAATACTTAGGGAATGAGAGAATGGATGTACTCAGGAAATACAGTGGGTTTGCAATCAATCAAAATAAGTGGTCAAGCCCAAGGCCTGGTGCATTGCAAGGGCTCGTTATCTGTGAGTAGTATTACTATTACCTAAACCCACATTTTTTCAGACATTTCTGGTATATACCTCCCACTCCGATAATATTGGCAACCACATGCTTTGTGGCTTTGCTCTCACGTTTCTTCAAAGTTGAAAGGTTCTTTCGCTCATTCTCCTTTTTATTCACCTATTGAACACTTATTCCCTTTTTCTTTTTATTTACTTTTTTCCTTTTGAAGTGGGGATTGAATCCAGGGGCATCCTACCTCTGAGCTACATACCGTCCCTTTTTATTTTTTATTTTGAAACAGGGTCTCACTAAGTTTCTGAGGGTCTCACTAAGATGCTGAGGCTGGCATCAATCAAACCTGTGATCCGCCAGTCTCGGACTCCCAGGTTCTGGGATTACAGATGTGTGCCACAGCCCCTGGCCTGAACTCTTAACACCTTCTTCAAATTGCAATAAAAAATCCCTCCACACTGTTTCCCTCTTAGAAACACTTCATTTTCATTCTTCATTTCAGTCAAAGCCAAACTCATTAACATATATGTATTTCATATCATTATTTGTTTTAAATCCTTCAAAATCTCTGCATTGACATTAAGTAGATTCTAAATTCCTCTCACTGTCTGGAAAGTGCCTACTGGGTCCTCTTGTGTAGGACCTTTCTCCACATTCCTCACTGGTTACTTTTCAGTCATCTAAACAGGCAGAACATGTTCCTGCCCAGGAACTTTGTACTTGATACTCTCTCTACTTGGAACATGCACTCCCCAGGTATTTGCATATTTAACACATTCATATCATTCAAGCCTCACTTCAAAATCCCTTTCTACTTTCTTTCCAGAGGTTTTCTTTCTAGCCTATCAAAAGTTGCCTAGTAAGTCACTCGCTATGAATATTCCCTGGTTTGTTTTATTGGAACTATCTATTTATCCCATTAATATATTAATTTCATAAAGACAGCTCCCACATCTATCTTGTTCACAGCCATACACTAAAGCCAATTCTGTTGTCAATTTGATCTCAATATGATGCTAGGACAATAGTCATGCCAGGAAAGAGCCTCAAACATCTCAGCACCTCAAAATCTTTGATATAAACAAACCCTCTGATGGAGAGACAACCTCTAGGGATGCTGGGTCCCTGAACAGGCTCTCTATTGTTCTGAATCAGGAAACTTGAAGCATCTACTGGCATTTTCCATCCATCAGCTTCCAGGATCAGTGCCCAGTGCTTTCTTGTACATATTCCTAGCAACAGATTTGGGAACTGCTCCTGGTTTAGTTCTGTCCTGGGTAGTTCAATGCAATGATCCTTTGTGTATAAACACACCTGGAGGCCAGCAGAGCCTCTCCCAGCTCTGTTGCTCCTCTCTGGATGCATGCCCAAAGAACTCACAGTGCTGACCTGGAACTTCATGTGCCACTTGACTTGTATGTTTTTTCTTTGATTATCTGAAGAAAGGTCTGTTTTTCTCTAAACATAATTTGTTTTCATAGCCTCATTATTGGGAACACCTGGATGCCTGTTACAAAATCCATAATATGAATTACAAAGGGGTATGTGGCAATAAATTGAGTCTGTTTCCTTTCCTTTTCTTCATTCCACTTTCTTGGTTTCCTCACACATTTATTCAGGACCTACTCTGTGCTGAGGATAGCAAGAAACATTTAGAGCAGACAACGACTGCATGAGAATCCCACCTTTGAGCCTATGGTGAAAAGAGATGAGAAACATTAACAGACAATACTAAACGATACCATATTTTCTGTAACAGTGATATCGATAGAAGGACTAATTCTGCCCGGATTAAAGGGTCCAGAGGGGAGGTTGCATCTCAGTGATGTGTGAACGTAGCCTGACATTGGTTGCTTCCCCAGTTGAATTGCAGAGCTCATGGAGCTGCTCTGAAGTAATCTCAACTCAATCTGTATCTGTAATAGACATATTTCTTTCCTAGAACCTAAAACCAGAGTCTGACATCTTTTTGGAGGGAAATTAATAGGTATTTGCTTTCCAGCAATATGACCAGTCCTTCTTCAAATGATCAAAACCCTGAAGGGAGCCCAGCAGGGTACCACACGCCTGTAATCTCAGTACTTGGGAGGCTGACACAGGAGGATCGAAGGTTCTTGGACAGCCTCAGCAAATAGTGAGATTCAGCAACCTAGCAAGACCCTGTTTCAAAATATAAAGAGGTTTGAGATGTAGCACAGAGGTAGATTTCCCCTGGGTTCAATCTCCAATACTGAAAAGAAAAAAAAAAACCTGAAAGGATGTTTTCTAAATAGAAGTGAACAGTAACTTGAGTATGGCCCCTTACTGTGATGAACAACATTTGCAAAAAGGGAGGGCTCAGATTGTAAAATTCCTCATATGCCATGCTAAATAATTTAAAATGTCTCATTGAAGAAGTATAAAGCCAAGAAAAATCTTTAGTAGGACTTCTCAATTGTCCCTTCAGTAATGTATGAAAAATGTTAAAACTTGTGTCATTCATTGTTAATTTCAACAGATTCCTGACACACAGTAGGAATTCAATATACAAACATTTATTGAATTACTGGACAATTATATAATACTTAAGTACCACCCCTTGCTAGCCAAATATTTTTTTCTTCTTTGTCTTTTATTTCATGTAAATTTGGATTGCACACTACCCTAAATCAATATTCTTAAACTCTATTTCTTTCCATATCTCCCAATGTAAGTAATGAAAACTTCATCTTTCAAGCTTAGTAAACATTATTGAATATTGCTCCCCCTAACATCTTAAATGGGGTTTATTATTTTCAAATATTTGAATTATTTTTATCTCATTTCATCTTTATAATGATTCCATGACTTTATTACTCCTGTTTTGCAAGGACAGAATCTGAGCTTAAAAAAATGTCATGTCTTAAACAGAGTCATATAACTAGTCAGTGGCTGACATAGGACTAGAATCCAAGTCTCAACTCAGAGGAGGCTGTTGACAAACTTGACTGTATTCCAAATTGTTATCTGTTTCAGAGATTGTTTGAATGTGATAGAAAAAAAATGTTTATGTAGAAGCAAAGATAACTTGGCCTTCAGAGAGGGCTGGTCTAAGCCACTGGATACCAAGGTGGTAGTGAGATAGTGGGAATGGAGAAGTTTGGGACAGAGAAAATCAGAGTAACTGGATCCCATTCCATTCACTCAGTGGGCCATCTCTGGATGGGCCTCCTGATGTCTGTATTTTTTGCATCATCTGGTTGTTACTGTTGATCAGACATCTTATAGAATCCCAGGGATATTGATTTCTGTTATTATTTACTTCACTAAAATTCTATGATTCTTTTAGGAGTGTCTATTTTTCTTTTTCCTTTTTTTTGCGGTACTGGGGATTGAACCCAGGGGCATTCTACCTCTGAGCTCCACCCCCAGCCCTATTTTTTATTCTTTATTTTGAAACAGGGTCTCACTAAGTTGTGGAGGGCCTCACTAAGTAGCTGAGGTTGGCCGCGAACCCAGATCTCCGGTCTCTGCCTCCCAAGTACTGGGATTACAAGCGTGCGCCACCACGCCCAGCAGGAGTGTCTATTTTTCTTAATTAATGTCAGAATCCTTTCACACATTTTCTCTTGGCCCATGTCTAACCCTGAAATCTGTGAGACAAATGAGAAATCTTAAGACCTATTCTGGGCAGAAAAAAAGGTATCGTCAAATCTCATAGACTTGTACTCCTAAAACAGCCAGGTGCTAGAAGCTACAAAATGGAAATTAATCATGGTGCATGACATTTTATGTGAGTCAATGACCCCAGCAATCTGACCTGGTTTCACCTGAAGCAAAGGTATCCCACTCATATGAGTAATAAGGTGGTCCTGAAACATGTGCTTTGTAGAAACCGTAGGGACCAACAAGTTATTTGTGCTAACCAAACCTGAGTCAACTCCCTTCTTCTGACTTGGCTCATACTAGACTGCCATGTCGCCAAGCACCCTCTATCATCCCGCAGGAAAGCTGGAATTCACAGCACTGAGAGGCTGCAGCTGGATCAGCAGATTGATCAAATATTTCACAGGTGGTCAGCGTGCCTGGCAAAGGCTGGAAGTTACCTCGAAGCCAAACACAAAAGCTGGCTCTGAGTCAGGAGCATTTTCTGTGGCTCCAACACCTGGATATTTATTCCTGCCTGCAAGGGAATAACAACTAAACCAACTTATATTCCAAGGCAAGTGTCTGTGCAAGTAGGAGATAAACAGAAAAATTTAAACTTGATTTCTTCTTAAAAACGATCCTTTCCCATTCAGCGAACCAATGCCATTAGGAATAAGACACTGATCATCTGAATTAGATAAACTATCATATATTACATTTTTGTCTGAATAATCCATTCCATCAAGGGTGAGCAGGTGTGTACTGAAAGAATCAGATGGGAGTTGGGCTGAGAACAGTAGTTCTCAGAGTGCTTCTCAAAGGCAGAATGATATCACCTGGGAACTGATTAAAATGTAAATTAGGTTTCTGATCTCATCACAGTGTTTTTTTAAACATTCATGTGCTTCAGTATCATGCAGAGTTTGATGCAAGACAGAGTGTAAGCCCAAGCCCCAGAGTTTCTGCTTTTGTAGTTCTCGGGCGAGGCCTGCGAGTTTGGCACTTCTCATCAGTACCACCAGTACCGAGGTGATGCTGAGGCTGCAGGGACACGTTTTGAGAACTAGTGTTTCAGAGAGGTGGATTTCAACAATGGCTAAACATGAGATCTACTAGGAGAGCTTTTATCATTCCTTATGCGGATTGCACATCAGCCCAGTTAAATCAAATCCTCAGGATAAGGGGCTATTCGACCCAGGAATCAGTAATTAAATCCCCACAGTTGTTTCCAATGGGCAGTCATCTTTGAGAATCACTGCACTGTAGGAGAAACAGAATAATGAAAATGGAGAGTGGAGAATATCAGATCTGACAAGGAGGGAATACTCCAGTTTTGACTGGGCCAGACACTATTTAACATCTATTTTGTCTTTATAGTGCTACTTGTATTCTTTAGTTAAGTGTAGCACAAAATCTACAGTTATTAAAAAATTCCTGCATTCTCCTAGCCAGACATACCTGTGTTCTATCTCTCTCTCCAATGCAAACTTGTGTGTGTGTGTGTGTGTGTGTGTGTGTGTGTTGCTGCATATTGAACCCAGGGACATTCTACCTCCAAGCTACACCCCTATCCCTATTTTTTGTTTGGAAACAGGGTCTCACCAAGTTGATGCAAGCCTCACTGAGTTGCTCAGGCTGGCTTCAAACCCGAGATCCTCCTGCCTCAGCCTCCCAAGTACTGGTATTATAGGTGTGCACCACCATGCCCAGCTTCCAATGCAAACTTAATGAAAAGACACAGCAAAAAATAAATACCAACATTACAAAATGTCTCAACTCTAGACATGATTATCAAGTAATTATCAAAGGAGATAGATGCCTTTAAATGTATGCCACTAGAGCATATGTTCTATTTTTATTCTCTGATGCATACTTCAGAACAGGACATGGCATATAGTAATCTTTCAATAAATATTTGTTTAAATGAATGAATAAGTATATATGAGATGCATTAGGTCATAAGCAGATATTTCTAGACCTTTTATGTGATGACAAAGTTTTTCAAAGCAAGTTTTTGCTGGCTATGTGCTCTCCTATTTTCAACTTAAGTCATTGACAATATTTGGAATGATACCATTGTTATTTCATCACTTTCAGAAATATCCTTGCTTATATAGAACAAAAGTATCAAAAAGACTCATGTTTCTCTTTCTTCTTTTTTCATCCTGGGAAGTCATTCTTTGATTTGCTTTTTAGGCCACTATCTGTGAAAACAAATCAAACATTCATCATCTGCCATCTAATGAAAAGACATGCAAACTTAAATTGCTCAAAGGTGCTCTTTATGTTACATTTTTTTCCTTTTATAACAAAAACTACCCCACTCCAAGTTTTAAACATAATGCTAACCTAGCTTGGTTACTTGATGACTAAGTGGATAGACTACAATAGAGGAACAAACTGTTACCATCAGGTTCTCCCTTGAGTTAAGAATGCACAATTAGAAAAATAATTCTCTAAGAGCAGCCACAGGCTTTCTCTCCACAATTTCCAGAAACCGTGCTTTTATTACAGCATTTGCTGCCTGTTTGGTAATTTCAGTAGCACCTTGTATTGCCACTAATGTAAAAGGTTTGTCAGATTTTCCATTGTGGACTTCATTGTGTTGAGTGTTTAAAAATTTCCAACTGTGTCAGTCTAAAATTCTTCCTTATAAGTTTCCACCTGGAGTGCATTTTTAAAATATCAGAAATATATCAACAATTCTGCTTAGCATATATTCCTCTGAATTTCAGAAAACAATTAAAATGTGCAAATTGGGGCACTTGTTTCTTTTCCTTGTCCATCATTGCACACAAACTTATGCCCTCATGCACATACACGAACATTTCACCTGAAGGGAAAGAAAAAGAGTGAGGAATGTTCCCTGGTAAAGAAAAAAAGTGATTAAATCTTTCAAGGAGCTGAGCCATCTCTCATTTCATGAGAACTATGGAAATGTTTGTTTAGTGACAATAATGTTTTTACTAAGAACACAAGTCATGAGAGAAAACCCACAAAATCTGCTGTAAATATTTACTAATAATTTGTTCCCTAATTCAATACTTCTTTTAATTATTTAGTGTACTGTCAGCTACCCTTTTGGCAAGGAGTCTGAAGGAACAATTTCCCTTTAGAGTGAGCACAGTTCGTTCTTAGAATGGTAACGAATCCCAACTTTCTGGATTCTAACCTCTATCCATCCACTCTTCATTTATGGCAGGGTTAATATTAAGTATCCTACCTAGATACCAACTTCATCCAAAATATGATAGAATATATCACAAAATCACAAGAAAAATGAGAAATTATTTTACTGGAGATACTTACATTTGAAACTTAAAATACAGTAAGAGGGAATTTCTCTAAGATCTCATATCCTTGACTATATGACTAATGGCAACTTAGTGTTTTATGTGAAATCCTTAAATTCAGCACTGATTCATTTATATTAAGTTTTGACATGGTATACGAAGCATGTCCTTTTATTCTGATGTTTTATTATCTGGGGCCTTATAGATTCTGGAGAGACTGCCCCTTGTAGGGCTAGGTAATTCCTAGGGATAGTAAAGAACTTACCAGCAAGTGCACCTTTTATATATAAAACCAATTGAGAGCACATGTGCTAACCACCTCTTTTACTGGGTACTTTCAGGACTCCCATATGTAGGGTCACTATGTTTCTTCCCTAATTACCTCAGGACCAGTACCAGAGAACTACAGTGAATTCTAGGCCTAGTACTCTGCCAATATCTTTTTCTTTGGGGAGGGGCGACTGGGGATTGAACCCAGGGGCATTCTACCTCTGAGTTATACCTCCAGCCCCTTTTTATTTTTTGTTTGAAACAGGATTTCTTTTTAGGTTGTCGAAAGTCTCACTAACTTGCTGAGGTTGGTCTTGAACCTGTGATCCTCCTGTCTCAGTTTCCCAAGTACTGGGATTAAAGGCGTGTGCCACCATGCCTGACTGCCAATATATTTTTAAACTAGCTAGTCCTAAACCTGTTTAATATGCTTGAGTTGCTTTTCCACTAAAACTACAGTAGAGCCTCTTGCCCACATTTCCCCCTCATCACTTCTACCTCCTGACTGACCCTGGTGATTCTCCATGTCTGCTCCTCTTGGGAATCATGAATAACATATTCTTTTACATGGCAATTGTGTCCTGATTTGTTCACGTCACCATAGTTGAATAAAAATAAAACTGTGTTTAAGGAAATATAGTATAAAAGAAAGTATTGTTTAGAGTTCAGAAACACAGCTAACTCAACCAAATTTTTTCAGGTCACATGATCTTAGACATTCATCCATTCATTCATCGATCTTTTAAAGCCAACCTGTTCCTATTAATGATAAAATGGGAAACAGGGAAGCCTTACTTTGCATCTGCAAAATTTACAATCAACTGAGATACGAAGATGAGTGATAAAACAATTACATTGCAGTGTGATGCGGAAAAAGCTAGATGCAATGAAAACTCCATGGTACAGTACTTACCATAACCATCAATATTAAAATAAGTCTTCCATAATTGTGTGTGGTGGTGCACAACTATAATCCCAGCTATTCAAGAGGCTGAGTAAGGAGGATCACATGTTTGAGGCCAGCCTGGGAAACATAATGAAACCCTGTGTCAAAATAAAAACTAAAAAGGACTGGGAATGTAGTTCAGTGGTAGAGTGCCACCAAGTTTAATCCATAGTACTGCAAAATAAATAAATAAATGGATAAATAAAAGTGATTTTTTTCTTATTTTGTGGTACTAGGCAATGAACCCAGGGGAGTTCTATCTCTAAGCTACACCCCAACCTTTTATAGTTTTTATTTTAATACAGGGTCTCACTAATTTACTATTCACTCACCTGGAACATGCTCTCCTTCTATCTTGGCTTCCCAAGTAGTGGTATTACAGATATGAGTCTCCACATGCCCAGCTAAATTCTTCCTTTTAGAAAGCAACATCTAAGGTCAAAAAGTAAAGTGTAGGAATTGGGTATCACCAATATTCTCTGAATATCCCCTCTTTACAGACAGTCTCTGAACATCAGTTAATCCCCGAACATCAGCTTCTTGTTTGTAGCATTGGGAAGGTGTAGTAGTTATAAGACTATGATGAGGAATGATAGGCTAGGCAATGAAAGTCCCTGGAATGTGATAGCCATCTGCAGTTGCACACTCCAAGTCCATGTCCTTTCCTTCCTGACTTCTTTTCTCACCCTTTACCATCCCATAAGTCTTGCAATTAACACCAATCTAGCCAATATGGAAACAGCTTCCCCTGTGCTTTTCAGAGAGAATTCAATTTGGCTGATGCTAAGGCTTCAGAATGCATACCCTTGGGTAGAGAACATGTGTTAAGTATTCTTCTAGCAGACTGCCAAATCAATTCAATTGCATGTTTTGGAACACTAGACATCTATTTACCTAAAGTAAAACAGATCAGCAAATCATCTCCAATCAACTTGATATGTGTATAGCAAATACATTTAGAAACTTAACTAGATGGTCAAAGTGACAACCAACATTTACGATCAAATACTACCATTAGGAAAATTAATGTGTTACACATTTACTCATACAGCATACTCCCTGAATTCCAAATATAAACGTATTTTACCTAACCTTAGGAGCACCAGTCTTCTAAAGAAAAGAGCCCTTTCAAATGTTGGATAAATTAGCTTCAAGGTAGGATTTCTTGAGAAAACTTGCCAAGATAATTAATTGCAAGTGCTTTAAATACACGTTTCTTATACAGAAAAAAATGACCAATAACAGTACCATACTAATTCCATCCATTTATTATTAAATATGAATTCAATGTTGGCAGCAAGGATTGTGCCAGATACTCAAGGGTGAGAAAAGTTAACATTGTCCTTAGTGTCATCAATTTTACCATGTCATGGGAAAGACAACTAGTAACCATGGAAATAACATGAAACTGACATTTTTATGAGGATAGTTAATAACAAGCAAGTCTAGAAAATTTCCTTAGATAGGACAATTGAACTGAAATATTAAAGAAAATTAGAAGTAGCGTGATCATAGAATAAACTATCGTTGTGCTTACAAAAGATGTGGCAGAAAGGCTCATGGTGTATTTAAGGGACCACTTTAGAGGATGACTAGACTGAAAAAAGATCACATATTGTGAGACAAAGTTTTAGTCTTGGACCAGACTGTCTATAGCTTTGTAAGCCTCACTGAATAATTTATTTTTTATCTTAAGAGTAAGGGGAAAACATTGACCAGGCTTAAGCAAGGATGCAATTTAATCAGATTTGCATTTTTTAAAAGATCATGCTGGCCTCTATATGTAGATTTGATCACAATAAGGAAAGACTCAAAGATAGTATACTAATTAGAAGGTAATATCGGGGGCCCAGAATTTACATGGTGGCAGTGTGGACTAAAGTATTGATGAGAAAGCTAGAGAGAAGTGGATACATGTGAGAGATGTTTAAGAGGTAATGTTGGAGGAGGGCATGGTGGCACACGCTTGCAATACCAATACTAGGAAGGCTGAGAAAGGAGGATCACAGGTTCAAAGCCAGCCTCAGCAACTTACTGAGGCTGTCAGTAACTTAGTGAGACCCTGTTTCCAAATAGATAAATAAATAAATAATTTTTAAAAAGAGGTAATGTTGGTAAACTTTAGTTTATATATGGATGATGAAAATGAGAGAAATTCAAGAATTGCTTCAAGATTTCAGGATTATATAAATGTTTGGGTTGACTGAGAGGGGAAATTATATAAAACTGGCAATGTTATAGATTACTAGGTTTGAAGGGATAAACATTTTATTTATTTATTTATTTATTATTTAGGAAAGTGGGGGATACATTTCAGGGAGAATGCAGGACATCTCAAGAGGGAGAGAGCTCCTTTGGGGTCTCATAGTTCTTTTTTTATAGGAGAGCCCTGTGAGGGAGTGGGTAGGGACACACAGCAGGGGTGGAGGTCTGGACTTCCTCAGAATCCTCAGGTTCTAGGCATCAATGGGTGGTGGCTGGATGACACCTGAGCATGACCATCCTTATGGATCCTTTGTTCATTAAGCATCTCAGGAATCTCAGGTGGGGAGAGGGGCCATTATGGTTAAGGATGTGAGTCTACTGAGGATTTTCGTCTAAGAGAGAAACAGGCCCTGAAGAGTGAAGATAAAGATTATGAAGTTTCTAGATTTTAAAACTATAATTCCTGCTTCCTTTCCAGTTTGTTTCCTTTTTTACCTATTATTTTTAATTTTTTCTATCTTACCTCATTTCCCTCCACTGAGACTTGGGTCTCCTAATCTTAAGGTGTTGATGAAGGTCAAAAGTTCATCTTCTATATCTTCTTCAATACTGACAAGTGACAGAGGCCTTGCCTAGCCAGGGATCAGAAATCTCATCCTAGCCGGGCGTGGTGGCGCACACTTGTAATCCCAGTACTTTGGGAGGCGGAGACCGGAGGATCCGGGTTCGCGGCCAGCCTCTGCTCTCTCGTTCTCTCTCTCTCCCTGTCTGTCTGTCTCTCTGTTTCTCTGTCTCTCTCTCTCTCTCTCTCTCCCTGTCTGTCTGTCTCTCTGTTTCTCTGTCTCTCTCTCTCTCTCTCTCTCCCCTTAGTGAGGCCCTCCACAACTTCGTGAGACACGGTTTCAAAATAAAGTATAAAAAATAGGGCCGGGGGAGTAGCGTGGAGGTAGAATGCCCCTGCGTTTAATCCCCAGTACCACAAAAAAAAAGAAAAGAAATCTCATCCTAACTGACCTAAAGGAGACAGAGAGAAACGGGCCTCAGTTATTGAGCTGGGTTCTTTACAGTCGGGTCAGAAACTAACATCACTGAAGGACACAGCCCCAGGAGCATGAGGATCAGTAGGTGGTTTTTCCCTATGTGCCTGAAGTTTTTGTTGTGCCAATAGTGCCAACCCTGCCATCAGAGCTGCTGAGTCGATGTTCATAAGCCTGGCTATTTGGTCAACAAAGCCATTCATCTGCTTTTTGGTGGTATTACAATTGCAGTGGGCATCTACATGAAAAACTGACATGCTAATGCATTGTAAAATAACCCAGATATATTTTTTTTTTTTTTGTGGTACTGGGGATTGAACCCAGGGGCATTCTACCTCCACGCTACACCCCCGGCCCTGTTTTTTATACTTTATTTTGAAACCGGGTCTCACAAAGCTGCGGAGGGCCTCACTAAGGAGAGAGAAAGAGAGAGAGAGAGAGAGAGAGAGAGAGGAGAGAGAGAGAGAGAAAGCGCACGCACGTGCACGCTGAGGCTGGCCGCGAACCCGGATCCTCCGGTCTCCACCTCCCAAAGTACTGGGATTACAAGTGTGTGCCACCACACCTGGCATAACCCAGATATATCTTTACCATGGACCAAATGACTATCATTTCAAACTGGAAGCCAGGTAGCCAACCTATGTGGTTATATATGACATTGTGAAAAGTCCTCAAGGCACAAAGCCTAAAAGACAGCATATAATTTAGCATATTGGCTGCTATGACCCTAGTTATTAGTACTAATAATTTGCATACTATAAAGATTATATGCCATTGCAATCTGTCTTTTGTTTTTATATATTTTTGCAGAGCCATCTATAAACCAAGCATAATTTCTTTAGGTTTAAGGTTATTGTATCCTTTTTCCCACTTTATGGAAGACCCCTTTAACTCTTTAAGTATCTTTAAAGTTCCTCGTTTAGCAAAGAAATTCAATTCCCATAATCATAAGGAAAAAGCTCCATAAGAGTAGAAAGAAGCAAGATTCCTGGGTTATAGTATATAGGGGAACTTAAACAAGTTTTAGTTTTTAATTTTGAACAGCACTCATAGACCCTCCAGTACTTCATAGGAATAGCAATTTTTCCTTTTATGGTGTCCGGTGGCCCTGGACCTGTAAAACCTCAAGAGGGACAGGTTTCATTTTATAGCAGTTCCTAAAAACTCAGAAGTTTTGGACATCAGTGCCATATTTCTTCTTTGAGCCTAAAAGCAGAGTACCATTATAAATTATAATATAAAATATAAGGTGGAGCCAAAGTCAAAAGATAGCTAGTTAAATTACGTGGGTGGTCTTTTATTTATTTATTTATTTATTTATTTATTTTTTAATGTTCATTTATTGGTGCATTGTAATTATACATTTTGATATATGTCAGGGTATGAACATCATACATGCACACATTGCACATTTATCCCTCCCTCCAATCCCATCCTATTCCCTCCCCCTTCCCTCCCTTTCATGCTCCAGATAGTGATTGAGTCTTATAGGTTTGTGTATGTGTCTTTTAAATGACTCCATGGGTATGACTCTTCTTTTACCCCAGAAGAGCACACTTGTTTTTGGTTATGCTTTCCTGCTGGGTGTTCAAGACCAAGTAGTTAGCCCAATGTTGGGCAAGCATAAATATTTATAAAATTTTTGCTGCTAAGGTCAGTTGAGGCTCCTTGGGGTACTCCTAGGATGTGTGAGGATTTTCCTCTACTAGTTGTGCCATCTGCCAGGATGGGTCATGGTCATGCTGTCCATTTGGCTTCTCTGGAAGCATAGGGGACATTTCCCTCTCTAATAACTCTCCTTTTTGAAGAGTATGTGCTTGTGGCTCCCAGTCTCTGGGACCTTCATGATTCCCCTGTCTTAGTAGGTCAGATGACTCACCGGAGTTTCAGGAGTCATAGTGAGGTCTTCCCCTGTGTCCTATTTGGTTTGGATATGTTGTTTTTGGTGTAACTTATCACTCCAGTGAAGATATCTAGTGAGCATTTTGATTTGCCATTAACAAGAGGCATTTGGTTTGGAGATATAACTTTTTGAGTCATCTGTGCATAATAGGTAACTAAAATATGAATATCTAATGAGAGACTATAGAATAAGAAGTAAAGTAGGACTATGTCCAAACTTCAAAGAACTCCAAAGTATGTATCTGGATAGAAGAAGCTAAAATAAAGAAGAAATCTCCAAAGATGAAGGAAAATCACAAGGAAAATACTATCTAGAAGCCAATGGAGGAGATATCCTTTCTTTCCAGGAGAGTTTGCAAGCTGTTGCATGCTGCTGAATAAGTTGGTCTCACCAGCTCAGGGGCAGATACTACAAATCTAATTAATATTAAGCTGTATGTGACTTCATAGAATGGGCCCTGTGAGATTGCAGAGATGCAGGAGAATTATAGAGCTTCTAGCTGGGAAGCACAGCCAGGTGAAAAATGAGAAAATGTATTTTTAGTACTTTATATTTAGAGAAGTTTTAAGTTTACAGAAAAATTAATTTGAGAGTTCAGAGATATCTCATATATCCATGCCCTCAACATTTTTTCTTATATAAGAATTTTGGCAAATTCCCAGAGAGATGGAAAGAGATTTGGATCTCCACAGGCCTAGTAATTTGTGGAGATTTCTTTTCTCATTCCAAGTAAATACCATATTTTTATCTAATTTTATATTTGTCACTTTGCAGATTTCTTCCCATAAAAGACCCCATTACATAAAGTTCAGGCTGAAACCTGATTCCATCTCTATAGTAGCCCTTTCAAAGTCTCTAGTCCCCATGCGCTGGGCTCTTCAATACCTCCTTTTTGCTTGTCACAATATAAATGACAACTTCCTCCTAATAGCAAATGGAGGAGTCCTGCCACTCCTTGATTCCTTGGTCTACCATCCTGCCTTAAGTGCCTAGCACATGGAGATGCAGGTTGACATATCAGAGTAGGAATAAAGTGTGAAGATTTTATATCTTGTATTTATGCCAACCAGAAACCATCCACCACAGGAGAACCAATGTCCAAACGCATGAGAACAAGACCCAATCTGAGCAACAATATAGATTATCCTTTGAGAAGATCAAATGGCCATTGAATGGAAAATTGATTGTATCACCATTTGTATTCTGTTCAGTGGACCAATGATTGGGTCTCATAAAGATACTTATTTTAAGGGTATATTTTAGTGTCCAACTCCAGATGTCCAGTATTTATAGACTATCTAATTTTTTAGACATGGAATACTACGTAATATAGCATCTGACTACAATATTCACTTGCTAGCAAATGAATTATAGGATTAGGTCCAAAACAATGGAATCTACAGTGATATTATATATTGTATTTCCAACAGCAGTCATCCTTAAGAATGCCTAATTAACCTTCTAAATGTTTGGCTTAAAACCCAGTTCAGTGCAAACACTTTGAAAGGCTGGAGTATCATATATCAGGATGTAGGTCTCTGTTAAATCAGAGACCTCTGTGTGGTTCTATGCACCCAAAGGAAAACATGTATGTCCAGGATCCAAGATATAGAAGCAGGAATGTCTCCATTTACCATCACTCCCAGTGATTCACTCAGGTATTTTGTGATTCTTTTCTTCACAACTCTGGTCACTACAAAGTGGAGGTCCCGATTCCCTCAAAGGGGTAAACTCTTACCAGATAATCTAGTACCAGTGAATTGTGTTAGGGCATTTTGTACCCAAGGGCAAGCAGACAATCATCATATTGTCATGGAGTAATTGAGCCCAATCTGCAGGAAGTAAGACTGCTTTTACACAATAGAAATGGGGGGGCATATGTGTACAATGGGGAGGTATCCACTAGGTGCCTTCTGTTATTCCCTTATACCATTGTAATTGGGAATGGACTTGTGAAACAACTCCAAAAAGAGAGGGCTGTGACTATCACATGTTCTGTTCCTTCAGATCTGATGATTTGTATCACAAGACACCATTGCATATGGAGGTCTTAGCTGAAGGCACAGGACATTAAGAATATGGATAATGAAGGAGTGACTTGAGTGCAGTGGCCAGAGATGACCTACAAAAATGGGTTGTAGTTCATTCCACCTACGTTCCTTCAGAGTTCCCCCTTACAAAGAGAGGTCCAATGGAGAATTCTCTTAAAATCTGCTTAGGAAAATTGAGAAAAAACAGAAGTCTCAAAGAGATCATCAGATCATGATGCAAATTTCATAAAAAATATAGGAAAAAATGAGGAAAAGTTTAATGAAAGTGGTGCCCTGGCTTGTCAGACAGTCTAAGGAATGTTTAGCAACAAGTTTGGAGAGTTCTTCAACTAAAGTCACCACCATAGTATTCCAGTATCCTGAGAATGGGTGTGCCTAAATATTCCTGTTGTACCAGCTCCTTGGTTGAGAGGAACCCTTTGGAAGTATTGCCTCTTAAGGTACAGATTTCAAAGTAGAGCAGCTGGAGTTGTCAGTTAATTTTGCTTCCTGTACTTGGAGGTCTACAAGCATATTTTCATAGCTACCAGGATATTATTTATTTCAACTGTAACAGTGATTTGTAGTAGAAATCGACCTGACTACAGTGTGAGAAATTCTAAGTAAAGTGTACAAAGATCATCATTTCCAGCAGCCTTCTCAGAAACCCCTTAGTATTCTCCTTCCACATCATCTTCTTGATAAAAACAAAAATTCTGCGTGGCCTACACAAAGTATTCTTGATTTCTTCCCCTGCTTTCATTAGCTCTTGGTTGGACTTCAGAAGCAAATTTATATCCCTAAATATGGTATCGCCTTCCTCTAATGCTTTTGGCAAAGAGCTATTGGTCTAATCTCTCAAATAAATCAATATGAGCATTCACTATTCTGCCAGAAAATCCTAAATGTTTTCCATCCTTTGTCTAACATATGATGCCTACTATTCCAGCTTAATTCCTTATACTTACCCATTCCAAAGCAATGAAGAAATTAGCAATATTCTCTAGCAAATTCTCTAGACATATTTTTATTTTGTCCCCCAAGTTTTTAATATATACAGTTCCTACATTCCCCTTATTTTGAAGGAGAGGAAGGTAGAGAAACATGCCCAATCTTTCCTATTTAAGTCCATGATAGCTATCATTTTTCCTCTGGCACATTTCTCAGGTAGAGTCCATTGTTCCATTTATTTCCCCCAGGCACTATATAAGCAACAAGGCTTATCCCTTACTATGTTATACTAGCATTGTGTGTTCTTAGGTCCATCTTGCCTTTTAAGGCAATGGTACAAATGTGGATGTAAGTTTGAATTTCAGTCTTTAATATTATCATGCATGCTGCTTTGAAGGATTTCATCATTTGTCAAATGGGGAAGCAACTGTCCCCATGTATGGCTGTTTCATGGTTAAATGGTATAATGTCTAAAGAGACTCAGAAATGCTGGACATTACCAGTGACTAACAATTATTGAATCCTTACTCAATATCAGACATTGTTCTAAGCAGATTTTCAATTCCTAAAACAATTCCAGAAGTTTTACTATTTTCATTTTAGAAATGAAGCCTCGAAGCAGAGAGAGGTTAAGAAACTTGTCTGCACTATATTTATTGTGCTGATGTCAGTATACAAACACAAATCCTCTGACTGAAGAGGAACAAATGCTTATCCACTAAACTCTAGTGAGACCCTAAATTGCTGAGGGTCTTGCCTAGTTGCTGAGGCTGGACTGGAACTTTTAATTCTCATGTGTCATCCTCCCAAATACAGGGACTACAGGTGTTTGCCACCGTGCTAGGATTATTAAACTCTTAAGTGTTGGTTGTTTACTATGTGTTTTCTTTTATTTTCCCAGCCCACTTTTTTCTAAAATTTAAATATACATTAAAAAAGGACCCAATTCTGTTCACTTTGGTTTATCTCCACATCACAAGCAGCTAGCATAATGACTAGAATAGAGAAATGACTAACTACATGGCAACTAAATGTAGGAAGGCCTTGTTTAAGGAAAGTAGTCTTAGCTATTACATTTGCAGACCAGCTTTGTGGGGGCCTACACCCCAGGCACAATTATAAAGAACCAATTTGTGCCAAGGCATGTTTTTGATAGAATTCAATTAGATAGGCAAAGAAAGATCGGGGTCATCCAAGATTCTCGACATATCTGGTAGAGTTTATCAGCAACAAAGTACATGGCAGACTGAGATATAGTCAGGAATATGAGTCAAGATTGTATCACAGAATAGACAGACTGATGCTTAGTTAATGAATGAAGTCAGGATGAGAGTTCCATACTGGGACAACTATTGGGGGATGCTATTTAGGATTGTTCAGGAGTGTTCTATCTCTGAGCTATACCCCTAGCACTATTTTATTTTGAAATAAGACCTCACTAAGTTGCTGAGAGCCTCACTAATTTTAGGCTGGCATCAAACCTGCCTTCTGATCCTCTGTCTCAGCCTCTCAAGTACTAGGATTACAGGAGTGATCTACCATGCTCAGTTGGGACAACTATCAAACCAGGGTTCTAAAGTTCTTCATATTCTGCTTGACACTTTCTCTTAAAGACCAATGCTCCTTCATTTGTGACTCATCACATTTTCCCTTATATTCTCTACTTGGCAATGGAAAAATGAGTGATAAAGTAATTAAGGGCTAGGATTGAGTCACCTCTGCTGTCTTAGGTTGGTTTCCAAGACACCGAAATTGGGATTGTTTTTCAAGTGATTATTTTTATTTTTATTTTTGTATGTATTTTTATTGGTGCATTGCAGTCTCACATCGTAATGTAGTTCAGAGTGATGGGGTAGACATGCACATGGCATTTGGTGAGCTTCCATACTATCAAGAGAAAGGGAGAGAGGTCTACGGCTGAGTAAGAAGCTAAGTAAGAAGAATGGGGACTCAAACACAGAATAGCTGCCGCATGACCCCACCAGAAAGCTCTGGAGGGTAAATGGCACCACAGAGTTAGTCTCAACTTGAAGCAAATCTGCCTGAAGTATGTCTGACTTCTGACAGTCTTGACCTGCATGAAGGTGGCGGAGCATAACTTCAGGGGCTGACTTCTACCAACAGAGAGCAAGGCTCTGGGGGAAGAGTGGCAACTTTGAGCAAAGCAGCCACTGCTCAGAGGCTGGGGGATGAATGAGTTTTCCTGGGGCTAGAGTGTCTACTACATCTCACTTGAGAGGAGACACTGTTAATCGTTA
The DNA here is from genome assembly GCA_004027185.1 of Glis glis. Lineage (NCBI taxonomy): Eukaryota > Metazoa > Chordata > Mammalia > Rodentia > Gliridae > Glis > Glis glis. The sequence goes on along the minus strand of PVJS01000852.1, from coordinate 63,071 downwards.
TCTTCTTTCAAGGATTCCAAATCCTTATCAAAGCATAGCAAGAGTTATTTTTTTCCATTACTAGATTCTACCTCTTCAGTTTCTTACCCTTCTCATCTTTTTTGTTGTTGTTGTTGCTGTTACTGGGGATTGAACCCCGGGGGCATTCTACCTCTGAGCTACATCCTCCATCCTTTTTTATTTTTTATTTTGAAATAGGGTCTCACTAAGTTGCTGAGGGTCTTGCTAAATTCCTGAGGCTGTCCTTGAATCTGAGACCCTCCTGTCTCAGCCTCCCAAGTGCTGGGATTACCAGGGTGTACAACCATGCCCAGAACTCTCATCTGTTTTAATAGCCAATTTTTTCAGCTTCTAAATCCTTTTTAATATGTCCATTACAATTGAAATACTGTTGAAAGAATATTGTTCTAAAATTCAAGGGATATTATGAAGTCTGTGACTTCAAGTATTCTTCACATATTTCAGAATAACACATTTTATAATATATATGTTATAATTATATATTATAATGTATAATATATGTTTTATTAAAATGTTGTAAAATTTGTTATAAATTAGATAGATGAGAGATGATAGTTATCTCCATATGTTTGGGTGTCATTATTCTTAGTTATTCCATATTCCATTTTTACCTCCCACTCTACTAATCTTGCCCTTTATATCCCCCCAGTACCCAAGAACCTGTGACTCTTCAACTATGTCTTCACTGCTGCCTTTGGTTTTGGCCTAAAATACTCTCTGTTCATCTGTGCTTCTGGAGAGCTCTTCTTTAGATATCATGTCTAGTACCAAAGTTTAATCATATAACCTTCTTTGATAGACAAACTTAGGAACTTAGTTTTCTATGGTTCCCTTGCATGTTCAGACTGCTGTAAAGCACTTAGCACAAAGTGTTATAATTTTGTTGGCATGTTTTTCCCCCTTAGACGCAAAGCATTTTAATGGCAGGGACTGAGTCTTCCTGTCATTGTATCAACAATGTCAGACAGTCCCTGTACTAAACTTTTCATAAATACATGTATAAAAATTTGAACCAATAAGTGAAAGAATATTTGTTTTAGACTCTTCTCTGTGCTTCCCATTTATTCTGATGCTGTCGGTCAACTTTTATTTTCTCTTGATAATTTAACACATTGCCAATCCTACATTTCTTTCCTCATTTGATGAATCTTGTCTGGAATGAAAAAGAAGTACAGTGGTATAGGACTGAGAAGGGGCTTGTACATACCATTGATGGATACTGGCTCTGAAAATGATGCTTTGAAAAAAGGGTATGGGTCCCTTAAGTCATACTAAACTAGAGATTTTTCTGCTCTCTTTCCTCACGGGTCTCTCTCAGGAGGGCAGACAGACAGATGAAATAATAATGCTCATGAGGCATTTCAGCTCACTGTGAAGTGGATAATAATCTTAGGCTCCTAGGGGGCTACAGACATTCATTCATTCTTCAGAAATTTATTTTCTGAGCCACTGCTGTGCATACTAAAAAGATCGGAGGAAGTTGCTAAAATACGTAGGAAGAAGTTTCACAAATTAAGTATCATACATTTCGAATAACATTATGAACAACACATTTTTACTTGAGACTAGAAGACAACAGTGTTTTTCCTTAAATGTAAATGCTCACAACAATAACAAAAGTTTTGGGATAATGACAATCTGGATTTCACACCCCTTTTGGCCATTTATAAACTCCAGGACCTTTGGAAATGATTTTTTTGAGCCTCAGTGTACTCATTCATAAATCCAGACCCTTTGAAGACTAAAACACAAAGTAGGTTTAAAACATCCAGTGGATATAATACATAACATATACTTGATAAATGTTAGCAATTAAGACATTGCTGCTTCCATACTGAAGAGTTTAGGATATGGTACAGGGGCCAAAACAATAAGACTGTTCTAAGATTATGAAAGTGGCAGACATTCTCCATGCATGTTCTAGTCCTTATCCCATAAGTAAGTTTCTCAGGTGATTAAAATGATAAAAACTTGTTTACATTACACACAGACAGCAAATAAAGAAGAGAAATAGTATACCATTTTACAGCCGGTCACAGGATGTCAGAAATTGCAAGAGATTAGATGGACAGAAGAAGGTGTTAGAAAAAGCAGGTTGAATGAGGGGTCTGCTTTAAGAATGGAAAGATACCATAGGATGCTTTTCAGTTCTTATGAATGTGCAGTGTATTGAGAAATCTCACTCCGTTCTTCCCTCTGATGGTAAGTCTTAGAGCATTTTTTTGGAAATGTAATCACAGACTGATTCATATTTTAATCACTTCCCTTACACATTTACACCTCCATTCAGTTAAGAGATAGTCATTGAACCACTCTTTTAAAAAATTGCTATATAATGTTCCAAGAGAAGGGTAAATATCTTTTTTAATAAATGCCTCTTTTGCTTATTCAGTAAATGTCTGGCATTTTCCATAATCAAGTACTATATTAGGGGATAAGGATACTCTAGCAGAAAAGTCAAACACAGCCCCAACACATATGGAAATTTTTACCTTTTAGTAGAGACACATACTAAACAGAAAGTCACAGAGATAACCAGTTATTCATCCTAGTAGAGTATGGGAGACAAGTGGGAGGAGGTGAGGCCTCATTGTGAGTGGGAAGGTGCCACAGGCACACATAGCCCATTTCACAATTTTGCCAAAAGCAAACTTTTGCCAACTCTAATTGCCAACTCTAATAAACAAGGCTTCAATTTTACTCTTGGTGCAAATTTCTCATCAGGGAAAAAGACACTGTTCCAACAGTGCCACTGACACCTTTTTTGATGATATTATTTAGACATGAGCATTGCCTACTTCAAACATGGCCTTCACCAAAGCCTTTAGTATTAGTTCAGAAATAAGATGGATCGTATACTTTGGGAGGCAACAGCAGGTAACTGGGTCAACTGTCTGAATTGTCCTGATATTCTTTGTGTATAACATGTTAAAAATTCAGGAATAGATTAATTACTTTAAACATAAGTCTGCTGGTTCCTCTTCTCCAAAGTTTAACATTTGTAAAACAAAGCTGACTAAAATTTATACTCTAAGCTTGTCTCATATTCCAGCTATCTTTTATAATATCTTGCATCTTTATAGATCATTTTTCCTATAAAAATGTTAAGCATTATTTCCATTTATTTTCCCATGACCTTGTGTGATGGACAGGCCAGGTCTTGGCATTCTCATTTTACAGAGCAAGAACCTGATGTCAGCTAACTTTCCCAAAGTTAATAAAATCAGTGATCTGCTTCATTGCAAGTACAATCCAGGCTTCCCTATACAAGCCCATTTTTCTTTGCATTGTAAGCCATCTCTTTTCATTTCACATCACCCTTCTATTTCATCTTTTGTTATTAAGTTGTATATTTAACCCTGCCAGGAATACTCTGAGGAGATCACAAATATTAGATATTTAAGAATAAGAATATCTTTTAAACCATGTAATTCTGATCATGATCTTAATCTCCCTGTCAGGTAGTAATACCTTAGTTTAAACTCCAAGGTAATAAAAGATGAAAAATATTCTAAGTTAATCAGTGTTGTTCAATATAATGTGTTTTCCACAAAATTTCTTTTCTTCTTATATGTTTAAGCATCTGTGGATTTCATCTTATATAGAGTGGACTAAAATACCAGTTCTTGGATTTTTATTCAAGAATGTGATTTTGATTATTCATACAGAACTAAAGTATTCTCTTCTATCTTACTCATGTCAGGACACAAGTTTCTCTTCTTTCTATTTAAGGAAATCACAGGTTGATTTTGTTACTATAGCTCTGTAGTATAACTTGAAATCAGCATGGTATTGGCACAAAAACAGACACATAGACCAATGGAATAGAATAGAAGATACATAAACAAATTTGAACACTTACAGCCAGTAGACTTTTGACAAAGGAGCCCAAAAATATTCTGGAGAAAAGACAGCTTTTTTAACAAGTGGTGCTGGAAAAACTAGATATCCATAGGTAGAAGGATGAAATTAGACCTCAGTAGCTCACCCTGCACAAGAGTCAGCTCAAGATGGATTAAAGAGCTAGAAATTAGACCAGAAACTTTGCAGTTCTTAGAAGAGGGCATAGGGCCAACTCTCTAATATATAGGCATTGGTATACACTTCCTTAAAAAGACAACCAAAGCTCAGGAAAAAAACAAGAATTAATAAATGGGATACTATCAAGTTATCAGGTTAAAAAGCTTCTGTGCAACAAAGGAAACCATCAAGAGACTGAAAAGAGAGCCTACAGAATGGGAGAAAATCCTTGCCACCGACACCTCTGATAGAGAACTAATATATAGAATATATAAATAACTTAAAAATAATAATAAAAAACAGCCCAATAAAAATGGGTAATAGAAATTAATAGACACTTCTCAAAAGAAGAAATACAAATGACCAATAAATATATGAAAAAGAATGTTCAACATAATTGACAATCAGGGAAATACAAATCAACACTACACTGAAATTCCATCTAACCCCAGTCAGAATAGCAATCATCAAGAATATAAACAATAACAAATGCTGATGATAATGTGGGAAAATAGGAACTCTTATACACTGTTGGTAGGATTTCAAATTAGTGCAAACACTATGAATATCAGTATGGAGGTTCCTCAAAAGAATAGGAATAGAACCACCATATGATTCAGCTGTACCACTCCTTGGTATCTTTTCCAAAAGAATTAAAGTCAGAAAACTATAGTGATACATGCATAGCCATGTTTATAGCAGCACAATTCACAATAGACAAGGAATGGAAACAACCTTAGTGTCTGTCAGCAGATGAATGGATAACAAAACTGATACACACACACACACACACACACACACACACACACAATGGAATTTTACTCAGCACATAAAGAAGAGAAAAATTATGTCACTTGCAGGAAAATGGATGGAAGTAGAGAATATTAAGCTAAATGAGATCAACCAGTCCCAGAAAGTCAAGGATTTGGGGACAGAAGTGGGGAGGGGAAAAAGAAGGCTCAATGAAGGAAACAGTTCACATAGTGCTGTGTCCATATATGAATTCATCATTACCAATCTCACTAACATGTATGGGGAGGGGGGAAACGAGTGGGATCTGGAGGGAAACACACCAAGTGCTGTGTGCACATATGTTTTTATCACTTTGAACCTCACTTTGACATATAATTAAAATGCACCAATGCATTTTTAAAAAGATATTACAGGCTGAAATTAAGGGGAAAACAGTTATGTTCTTTCCTGTTAATGTCCATTAGTAGCCATTTAATGGGTTCATAAGCATGATAGGTAGAAAACAGGTAATATTCCAGTAGAGGTTATCTCTGAAGGGCCATGTGTTTATACATTGAGTGTGAATATCGATGATTCACATTCTTGAGAGACATCATTCACTGTTTCTGCCCTTATAGTCTGGCTGGGATTGGAGTAGGTTAAGGCAAGAGCAAAGCCAACCTTTGTGCTTTGTAAGATTTGGGAAGTACTCAATAGAAGAAACACAGGAGTCTGAGATCTCAGAGTTACAGAAAGAGACAAGAATACATTTCAATACCGGAGTCTCTCTTCCTTGATCCTCTTTGTTACTCTTTTCTCCAAATTAATATCTCGGTATTCTGCCTCAAACCCTAAACCACAGTACTTTCTTCTATCCCTGTTCTCTCATAGTTTCTTATCTTCCTGATAATTTTTAAATGCTTAAAGTGCTGTTTCCCTGCCTTTAGTCAGACAAGTTTCCCACTAGGAAGTACATAAAGACCACCTAGAGCATTTTAGCAGATCTGCCCCCATGGTGAGCTGGTGCTGATAACTGCCAATCCCAATTTGCGTGGCTTCAGGGAACCTTTGTATTATAAAGTGCTGTCACATATTTTTAATTTCCCCAGTGAGTCAGATCCCCCTCCATGTTGCCCTAACTGGATAATATCAAGATGTGAAAGAAGACATGCTGTTCCAGAATTTACGTTTTTTCTTTCTTCTTGATTCAAGAGCAAATTTGTGAACACGGGGTATTGTGTCACATGAGAAAATGAATTAGATTAACAAAGAATCAAGAACAAAATATTATATTCACAGTTAGACCACTTTCTTGTCGACTGAATTGTACATAACTATTTTAATGTGATTGAATTGGGAGGATTCAAACACTGAGGCTAAATCTTTTTAATCCTTTTTGTTCTTGTTGAAGCAGTTACTTTGTATATTTGAGCATTGTCTTTTTCTCACTTAGTTGATCCACATTTATTCAAAGTCAATGAGATTTTCTATTCCTAGATACATACTTCGGCATTTTAAGTCATTTCTTTAGGAAAATTTTAAAGTCAAACAGCATAATAAATAAATTACAAGACAGGTTAACCACATACAGGAGAAAACATTTGAATTAAAATTAATGTTTTTAATACATTTACACTAGAGTCTGATCAACTTCATGACTAAGCCATTCAGCTGAACAGGAAGCAATTTGTAAAATAGCCAGTTTACCGAAAAAGCAAACATTATGATGCCAGTCAGCCTTTCCTTGGGCTTTTCTATCAGTTTGCCTTTTCTAACTTGCTACAATTGAACCATTGATCTCTTCGCTAGCAATATCTGATCTGATGCAGTTTTCAAGCCAATTTAATGTTAAATCAAAATGACTGTACTCAATCTTATTCACCTGCATTATCACAAATGCCTTTTCTTCCTACACTGCCACTAACATGTACATAACAATGAGAGTTTAGAATCAGTTCATTGCATTAGTATTTGATCAACTTTAATTTTGAGCCTTTGCTATTATATTTGTCTACGTTTGTATTCTGTAACAAACTTACCAAAGTCTGGGTACTTTATAAAGAAAAAAAAGTTTATTTAGCTCACCATCTTGACGGTCTATGTGGATGGCGAGCAGATGCATTCAAAATAGCACTTATGAGAGAGACTGAGGGGAGGTGCCAGGCTTTCCTTATAACAATCTGCTATTGTAGTAACAAATCCAGTCACTCAGGACCCAACCCACTCCTGTGATGCCTACCTCAATCTCTCGAGAAAAAATGTTAACGCACTCCGGAAAGTAGTGTCTCCATGACCTAATTATCTCTTAAAGGTCCCATAGTTCTCAATATTATTATATTCAGAATAAAGTTTAAACATGGATTTAATAAGAATGAACCATAGCCAAACCACAGCAACACTCAGATACAACTTAACCCTTTGGGGGTACTACAAAGTTCCCAAATACACTTTCATCATTTTTACATATATTGAGTTATTCAAATGAACTATCATTTAATCCTTGTTTAATTTCTTGTTTTAGAATCTTGTCTAGCTCCCAAATTCCCGACTGACTGCTGTGGTCCTTGCTTTATTTGCTACTCACTCCCAGATTAATTTGAAGTCACATTCTGATGCTCAGGTCATGTCTATGGGCTTGGTGGAGAACAAATCACCCAAGACCTTTGTCCCTTGCTCTGTGGCTCTGCTTAACTGGATCTGTACAAGGGCAGAGTTATGTAGAATTTAAAATGGACTTTTAACTTCCAGAAGTCTAGGTCGACTCATCTAAATTACATGTATTTTGCTCACTCTAATAGGTTGTTCTACACATTTTCAAAGATATCTTCATACCCTAATATTATAGAAATAGCTTTATGAATGCATAATATTGAGAATTGTAAGTTGAATGAAATTCAGTATCTTTCAATTGACAAAAATGGGAGGCAGACTATGTACTACATACACCACAAGAAATAAATAATAAAAATGTGAAAACTGAAAGTTCAAGCACATATAGATAATTATAAACAAAGTTTTTTTAAACATGATGAATGAAAACAAAAATAATATTAAAAAGGAAGTCATTTTACTTCTGAAAATCTTCCATGTTATTTAAAACAATTTAATTTTACTTTCTTCCAAAATTCTTGGGCATAACAAGAGTATAGGTAAAGAGATATAAGGCCTTAAATAAACAAAAAAATTGATAAGAATAAAAGTTTCAAGAAGCTTCAAATAAACAGGCCATTTCAATGATTTTAAAAATTTCATAATTCCCAAGGCCAAAGTTATTGCTTCTTAAAAATTAGCATCAAATGAAAAAAATCTGTTTGAATTTATATTACTACATGGTAAAGTTTAAGAAAAAGGTATTATTTTGAAATAAATATAGGGCAGCACTCCTGGAGGCCCCACTTATCTGTCTCTTGATTCAGTATAGTCTTCAGACAGAACTGAATCAGGGAACCCCTCTCTTTCAGTCTTTCGTTGTTCTACCATCTCCTTTCCATAATGACATAATGTGTGTGTGTGTGTGTGTGTGTGTGTGTGTGTGTGTGTGTGTGTGATATTAGAAGTCTATGCACTTCCACATTTATTTCATCCTTACTTCAGATTGCCTGTATGTTTTCCCATGTGAAAATATTTTCCTCTTCTTTCTATGATGCTTACTATCGCTGGGAGCACATTCCAAGGTCTCTGGTGTTCTGATCACACCAATGTCAGAACTGCTTCAAAGTTCTGCTTGTGGTGTTCTGTCTGAAATGTTACATATCAGCTCTTCCTCACCCTTTAAATAATACATGCATCAACTTCCCATCGGCATCCTTTTATCCCTGTATTTACTGTAAGGATCCTGCACTGTAGATTCTAAAGTTTTAATACAAAAACAAATAACATTTCTTAAAAAAGTTTTTAAGTCTATTTTACTAGTATGTGGTACATAATTTCTCAAATCTGTTGGATATTGGCATCATTATGATTTTGTCAATACTGTCTATTACCGAAACTGCTCAGAGATAAAATATGTAAATAAATCCCAGGATATTGTTTTTCCCAAACATTTATTTATTTGTTGTCTGTTTGTTATTTTTGTTCCAATCATCTATTGTCAACTTGGTGGGGTATGGGAGAGAGGCAAGGATAAATATAAACCATTTTATATTGTATTCTTCTTGTTTTTGTTTAATTCTAGAACCATTTCCATATAGTGCCTGAGTGTTTCTCAAACTTTAGCCAAGGTAAGAATCATGTGAAGGACTTGTTGAAACACGAATTGCTGGACCCCTCCTTAAGGGTGATTTAGTAGGTGTATGGTAGGGTCAGAGAATTGCAAGTCTATATACTTTTAATTTTAACTTTGTTTTTAATTAGCATGTAATAGTTATACATATTTATGAGGTACAGTGTGATATTTCAATACAGTATGTACTGACCAAATCAGGGCAATTAGCATTGTGTCACTTTGTTTGGAGCCTTCTAACTTCTTTCTCTCTCTGTTACTCTCTCTCTATCTCTTTCTCTCTCTCTCTCTCTCTTTCTCTCTCTCTCTGTCTCTCTCTCGTGGTACTGGGGATTGAACCCAGGGACATTCTACCTCTAATATACACCACAGCCCTATTTTATTTTTTTTTTATTTTGAAACAGAATCTCCTAAGTTTTTGATGCCCTTGCTGGTAAATTGCTCAGATTGGCCTCAAACCTGTGAGCCTCCTGTCTCAACTTCCCAAGTACTGGGAATACAGGCAAGCACCACCATGCCCAGCTCTTATAGCTCCTCTCTTGTAGTTCTTTTTAAAATGTATAATAGGATATCAAGAAAGAAGTGAATTAATGGTATTACTATCATAAACAATATGTACATATGAAAATATATCAACATCATTCTTGGTACTTCATACGGGTGGGGGGAGGTGGGGGGGACACTAAGAGCTGTGTGCATGTATGTTAACATCAAATAGATATTCGTTGTGATGTAAGACTCCAATTCACCAATAAAAGCACGTTAAAAAAAAAAGGATATCATGAACTACAGTCACCCTACTGTGTTGTAGAACACTGGAACTTAGTTTCCAGGTGATGCCAGTGCTGCTGGTCAGGCAGCCACATATTGAGAACCACAGTCTGATCACGTCTCTTCAAGCAGTTCTGGATAGGTACACATTATCAAACTAAACTGCTGGAATCAGGGCTCACAGTGCTCAACTGGACCCCGGCATTCAGGGTAAAGACTGATTTATCTCACTGTAAACTGCATACTGGCACCTACACTAAAGCAAGACTAGCAGAACACGGTGATTTGCAAGGAAAGCAAGTTCACACTGCTTTATGGATTATTTGGTTGAAACATTCATTTTCAAATGAGGAAAATTAGAATCAGTAGAATTGAGGTACTTGCACAAAGCTAAAAGCTAATTACTGGTTGACTCAGGGAAACCTGGAAAACACATTTGGGGCATTAGATAAATTCACTGACCTGGTTTTTCTTTTTAAATGTAAACTTTTGCAATAAAGTTTGGACTTTCCATTTTGGATGATAATCCTATACTTTAACAGAAAAGTCTCAGAAGTTTGAATTCAAGGGTATCTTCTAACGCCAGAGGACTATTTTTTTATTCGTGTATTTTTTTTTCTATTTTTGTCTCAAAGTACACGTTAGTGGCAACAGCATGCTTACACTTATCATCAGGTTTCTTCTTTCTCTTGCTTTTTTGACCCTTTGGCTTAATTCCACCTCCATTTCAGATAATTATATAATTTTTCTCATGGTCACAGGACTTGTTCTTTTTCCCTTCTATCTGTTAATTGACAGTTTAAGCTAGATTATATTTAAATATTACACATACTGCTTACCATTAAGTTATAATTGCAGTGAAATTTAAGCTAGAATCAATACTAAGTGTTCACCCAAACCATTGCTTTCCACTTGATTAATGATTGCAATTGATTGATGTGAATTAAGAATGGCAGAGCATTTAAGAGCATTACAATGATCAGCTACATTTAATTTCACAGCAATACCCTATTAGAATACTTCACATCTAAATGATCTTTGAATACAGAATTCTATTCTAGAATCTGGAGAAGGGAATTACACAAGTATTTTGTCATATGTCCAAATTTCTCTGGAAGTTGTCAGATGATAATGCTTCATGAGAATATAAATAAGAAAAAACGATTAGACAGGACATGTTAAAACTAGCATATTTCTGATATTCGGGGAAAAGGTTCATTTTTACTAAATGTTTACATAAATAACATTAAAAGATGATAATGCATAACCATGTTTTCAAATTTGAGCTGCACTTAAATTTTCTAATAAAGGCAAAGGATACTTGGTACCGTATTATGCCCCCAGGACTGGTATCACAAGGAGACATGAAACTGTATTAGTGACATTTGAAGTTACATTTGGTCTTTGTATCTCAGATTCCAAGAGAATGATTGTTTCATTAGTATAGGTAAATTAAATTAAAATTTTATTTTTTATTTTATTTTATTTATTTATTTATTTATTTATTTATTTATTTATTTATTTTTGCGGTACCGGGGATTGAACCCAGGGGCGTTCTACCTCCGCACTACACCCCCAGCCCTATTTTTTATACTTTATTTTGAAACTGGGTCTCACAAAGTTGCGGAGGGCCTCACTAAGTAGAGAGAGAAAGAGAGAAAGAGGGAGAGGGAGAGGGAGAGAGAGAGAGAGAGAGAAAGCTGAGGCTGGCCGCGAACCCGGGTCCTCCGGTCTCCGCCTCCCAAAGTACTGGGATTACAAGCTTGTGCCACCACCCCCAGCTTTAAATTAAATTTTTAAATTTTCAGTGAATTCAATAGTTTTTCAAGTGAAACAACTCAATTTCTATTTTAAAATAAAGTTATACTGAAAGACTGATACAGTGAACATTCAATGAAAGTTTTCTCTTTGAGATTTTTTGTTTTCTTTCCACTATTTCACAGCTTAAAAGAATTCTGGTTTCTTAAATAAGTCTTGTTTTGACTTTATCATATCAAAAATGGAAAAAAGCCAGTTGTGGAGAAAATGTTTATGGTTTTGTAAGGTACAGGAATGTAGTTTAAAACTTAGCTATGTTTGGAGTCAGCCTTTTTTCCTGCCAAAATGAATAAACCTCTCAATGAACTTCTGAAGTTCACCTTGAGGTTCATGGTGGAGTCAACAGAACATTTAACACAAAGGGTGAGCAGAGTAGAAGTAAACAGATTTCTACCAATTACAAGATACAAGGGAACATTATTAATTCTAACCCCAATGAATTGAGACCTTGCAATGTCAGTTTAACTGTGTTCTGGGGAGTGGGCTGTCTTGGCCAGCTGAATATATTGCCTGAACATTTAAAAATGTTTATATAGCACATTCTCTGGCTTAGGTTATTGAAGAAATCAAACTATTTTTAAACACTTAATTTAACAGCAATCTGCATTTGAGAAATGAGGTGTTCTGTAACCTTACTTTTTGCCAATTAAAAACCGGCTAAAATTGTATATGTTCAAAGCTAAAAAATTGAGTAAAATTTATGTCTAATTTTCTATCTTCAAACACATTTTTCAAACAGTATACTAAAATTAAAGATATTTAACTCAGCAAACATTTCTGAAAAATTTGGTGCATTTTGAAATACTATGTTATTTTTCATGCTGGCTTGTTCATTTAAAAAATGAAAATTTATTCTATTATTGAAATTTGAAATGCATTTCATATATGGTAAGAAGTGTTATAGTCACATACTGCTCTTTTGAACATGTATAATTTTAGACTGTAGAGTTTTCTGATGGAGTGATGACACCATAATACAATCTTTTTCAAGGACTTCTATTCCTATGGAAGCAAGAGTTATCTGCCTTCTTGGAGTTATTTCAAAGCAAATCTTATTCACATGATAGGAGATCAATATTAAAAACTTGAATACAGGCTGAAATACAAATCCACGTTTACAGATAATATATAAATATAATTAAAGTTATAGTTCATTAATTATAAAAATAAATTGAAGGAGGAAAATATAAACATGAGAAAACTTCATAACCCACCCAAAAGAAATGATTATTTTTAACACAGAAACTTATTTATTCTTCTTAAAACATGTATACACTTGAGCAGACATTTCCTGCTGGACAAAGGATTTTGAAATATGTTTTATAACAAATAATCTATTTAGAGTAAATGCAGTTAGATCTATATTTGATGACACACCAGAAAATTTATAAGAAAAATACATGCTAAAATTTTAAAAAGAACACTCCAAAAATACAAGTACATTTGTATTTCACAATTATTTTTGATAATCATATTAGAATTATGAATCAGCAATCTGTAAAAGAGATATAGTACCTGAATCACTTTCTTTTTTTCAGAGCTTTGGGAAATGAAAGACATTTAGAGATGAATGTACTGTAGAAGATAATATTATATAAGTAAAGGGGTATTGTGTTTGTAAAATGACTAAGCAAAGAATCCAGTGACTATCTTTTTTTATTTTTTATGCTTTTATTGGTGCATTGAAATTGCATATCATAGTGAGGTTCAAAGTGATACAAACACACCTGCACCTGTACAACGCTTGGTGTATTTCCTTCTGCCTCCAATCCCCCTCCCTCCTGGTACATGTTAGTGAGACTGGTAGTGATACATTCATATATAAACATAACATTATTGAACTGGTTTCTTCCTCAATTCTCCTTTTCTTCCTCCCCATCTCCCTTCCCCAAACCCCTGCCAAAATTCTACAAGTCTCTCCTTATTTATCAATGTCCCTTATGTTTCCTATTTTCTCTCTTGCTTCCATATATGAGAGAAAAGAGGTGGCCCTTGATTTTTTATTGTGGCTGATCTTACATGATATTTTCCAGTTCCATCCATTTTTCTGCAAATGACATAATTTTGTTCTTCTTTTTGGCTGAGTAAAACTCCACTGTGTACACATTTTCCTTATCCATTCATCTACTGGTGGACACGTAGGTTGGTTCAATAACTTGCCTACTTTGTATAATGCTGTCAAAAACATGGGCATGCATGTATCACTATAGTATTATAACTTTAACTCTTTTTGGAAAACAATGGGGGAAGCCAGGCATAGTGGCACATGCCTGTAATCCCAGTTCTTGAAAGGCTAAGGCAGGAGGATCGCAGGTTCAAGTTCATTCCCAGCAACTTAGCAAGACCCTCAGCAACTTAGGTAGAGCCTTTTTCAAATTAAAAATAAAAAGGGCTGGAGATATAGCTCAGAGTTAGAGTGCCCTGGTGAAAGAAAGGAAGAAAGAAAGAAAGAAAGGAAGGAAGGAAGGAAGGAAGGAAGGAAGGAAGGAAGGAAGGAAGGAAGGAAGGGAGGGAGAAGCAGTATCATGGTATCACTGGGCTATATAGTAGTTCCATTCCTAGTCTTTTGAGGGACTTCCACACTGATCATCATAGTGATGTACTAATTTAAAATTCCACCAACAGTGCATAAGAGTTCCTATTTCCTCACATCCTCTCCAGCATTTATTATTGTTTTTATTCTTGGTGATTTCCATTCTAATTGGAGTTAGATGAATTCCCAGTGTAGTTCTGATTTGCACTGTATCTTAAACTTGGTGTTCACCAGTGTTTGGAGATGCTCATGCAGAAGTGCTGAAGTGAAAGTAGCTGCCTCAGAGCCTCAGTGTGGGTCTGTAGAGCACTGCGAGGCAGTGCTGTGCCGGCTCCATGGGGCCATCAATGCACAGCAATATCAGATCTCAGCCAAAGTTCACCATAGGGAGCCAAACACTAGGTGTTTCAAATGCATTGTTTTGTAGTATGAATTCCAAAATAAGTTCTCTTTCTAAAAAAAAGAGTCATTTGCAATTCTCACAGTGTGCACATACATAGTTTATTAAAATTCACTTTATGTAGTATTATTCTCAATTTGATAACAAATATCTGAACATGCATAGCTTATTAATTATGACTGAGCAATGTTTCCATTTGGTAAAAAAGACATATATACTTGTGTTAAAGGTAATGTGGGTAATGATATGTATAATAATCTATTCTTTTACTAATTCACTTATAAATATTATAAGTGTTTTGGGATTTGTTTACTATCATCTGTGATACACTCACTCTCTGTGACAAGTATAAAGATGTGGTCCTTTGCACACAGTCATGATGAAAATTTTCTCCTAGAACACAATATAGACTATTTGTAAGTGTGCTAGCATTAAAATGTGAATCAAGATCATTATTAAAATCATCCCCCCCTTTATTTGTAGACCATAAATTACTCTTGTTCATAGAAAAGAAAACTGCTTTCTAGGACAGATTAATGTCTCAATGTCACTCTAGCAGATACCTAATGATCTCATACAAATAACAACACAATGCTCTTTCTTGAGCTTAAATAACAAATACTTATCAAATGCAACATCTTCAGTGACTTTTTATTTAGTAGCATTTATTATTTCTGCATTACTTGTTTTCTACAATGGCATTTTGCTAACTTATGTTACATTCATAAAGTAATATTTAAACCCTTAGAGTTAGAAGGGGTTAAACATTATTTGTTATGCATCATAAAAGCATCGGAAAAATTTTTTCTACCCTAAAGAGCAAGAAGAAAATTTGGCATTCTAACTGATAATATAGGACTTAAAGATTTTCAAGCAAAAAATATGTTTATATATATGAACAACTGCATGAGAATTCTAAGTAAATTTAAATATCCTGGTATCCTGGAATAGTAATCTAATCACAAAAGTTATTTAGGTATTTTTGTGGTGTGAGTTTGTGTGTGTGTGTGTGTGTGTGTGTGTGTGTGGTATTGGGGATTGAACCCAGGGACATTCAACTCTGAACTGCATCCCCAGCCCTGTTTTATTTTTTATTTTGAAACAAGGTCTCACTAAATTGCTGAGGCTGGCCAGGAGCCTGGGATCCTGCTGTCTCTGCCTCCCAAGTACTGGGATTACAGGCGTGTGCCACTATGCCTGGCTAAAAGTGATTTGTTTTACTTACCACTTCTATGCTCATTTAAACTGCAAAGGAATGACAAATACCTGAGAACTCTTTCATTACAATTACTTGAAATTTTTTTTTAGTATTGGCTGCATTCTTAAAGCATTTTTTCCTGTGAGGGAAACACATTTTGTACAACCATGTTTGTTGATACTTCTTGCAGTGGAATTAGAATAGAATAAACAAAGACCAAGGCAATGAGTATTAAGGGTCTCAAAAAGTATATTTACTATTTGATGAAGTGAGAATGTAGTGTTAATAAGTGAGTAAAACCAGAAAACTATATAACAAATTTTATTTCTGTATCTGCAAGTTTAAAAAAAATGAAAACTGGAAATAGAAGAACAAATAAAGAGGCGATAAAAGGTAAAGAAATATAAGAACACATGTAATCATTTAAACGAGATTGGGACACTGAGCTCAGAAAATTTATCTTACAATGTCAAATGAATTCATAGGTGTAATTTCAGAACACCTGTCAGTAATCCTAACAAAATCATAATAAAAGGAAAATATGCCATAAGACTAATTATGGCTAAATGCTTTCAAAATGAAGGGAAGAATAGAAATCAGAAATGACAGGTAAATTCTAAGAAAATCTTAGAATAGATTATAAGTTTATGAAAGTTTCATTAGCATAACGTTAGAGTTGTGGTTTCAGAGGAAAAAAACTATAAGATATTCAAGATTCAATGGAATATCATTAAAATGAATAGAGAATTGTTGCCTTAAAGCTAAAGAAATGCAGAAGCCACTAAAAAATCAGTAAAGTTTGCTAAACCTGAGTAACTGCAAAGATTTTCATCTAATGACATTAAATTAGAGAAAGTCAAAGGAAGGATGTGCAAACTCAAGAGACCCTGTTGTCTTTGTGAAGGAGGTCTTAGAATGTCTGTCTATAGCAGCAGAAGCCTCAAGACAGATGTGTGTCTCCCTCGGCCCCCAGGAAGAGGACATTGTTTGTCTCGTCTTTGATAAATCATGTCAACTTTTGAGATGGCCAGGCTTAACAGTGACAAATTATCATCATAATGATCCCAATTTGCTTGAAATGCTAACATTTCTTTCAGATTAGAAAAGTACATTTTAAAGCCCCATAATGTTTTTAAATTTAATATAAAAATGAAGTAAACTATATTTGGAGATAATACAATACAGTACATCCACAAGTTTGTTTCAAAAAGGTTAATTTAAAACTAATGTGAAATAGTAAAGATAATTGTTCCTATTTTACTACATTTAAACATAATAGTAAAATAAATTTGAACCTTTAATAAATTAATGTGAATTCATGATCTGGGCACATAAAACCATTTTTAGATCTTTAGAAGTTCATCCAGAAAGAATGCTTTAGAATTACTCTCCCCAATAAACAATTAAATATTTGACAATAAAAATTAAGATAAAATATATGAAGTAATAATTTTAGACATTTTGAAAATAAGTACCACAGGCTGTAATGTCCAAGAAAAATGAAACTAATGAGCTAGGTCTTATAATGCCCCACTTCATTGCCTATGGGTACTTTCCAGGTGAAATTCTCGTGGACCAGCTGAGGTCAGAAAGCAGACATAAGAGACTGCAAAAATACAGACAGCAATGGGACAGAACACAGGGGGAAAAAAGCATCTGCACACAGAAAGAACACTGAAGAACTTAAGCAGGACATCCCCAAATCACTGGTTAAATATTGGTATGTACATGTACAAAAGAGCCAGTAAGTAGGAGGCGTCAGGTAGACCACTACTCAGAGTTCACAAGGACTGGGAATAGGCTATATTCCTACAGGCCACTATAGAAAGGCCTTAACAATATAAAGTACAATGAGTTGAGTCTTTTTATCTATTGTCTTCTATCTAGTATTACACCTTAGTAGTTGGAACTTTATTAGTCCTAGATTTTTTCCAAAGCTTAATGTTGGGTTTGAATGGATCAAACTGACCCACAAACTAATTATCTATGCCCAGAACAAAATTCAACACTCTTTGAAGAAATTCAATAAAATCCAGAAATGAACAATAATAGAATCAGAAAAATATGAACCAAGCCAGGAGAAAAGCCAAGCAACAGAAACACACCCAAAATTAATACAGAAGAGAAATTTATAAAGATGTTAAATAATCTATTATAAATATGATAAACATGATCTAGGATATAAAATCAATAAGCACTCAAAAAGAAATGGAAGATGTTAAAAACCTAAAAGAAGCATGCAGAGATGAAAAATATAATTTCTTAAGTAAAAACTCTAAAGGATGGAATTAAAAGCAAATTAGACACTGAATCAGAAAACATCAGTTTATGTGAACATGTAATAGAAACTATCCCAAATGAAGCACAGAGAGAAATAAAAGTGAAAAGCAAATATGATTATAGCCTAGTATGCTGCTGTAGAGTGGCAAGGTGTGCATTTATAATCAAAGTCTGAGAAGAGCAAGGAGAGAAGAAAATATTTAAAGAAATAATGGCTCAGAGATAGAGTATGCGCTTATCTTGCAGAAGGCCCTGGGTTGAATCCCAAAAGAGGAAGGAAGGAAGGAAGGAAGGAAGGAAGGAAGGAAGGAAGGAAGGAAGGAAATAACCAAATTGTTCCAAATTTAATGAAAATCATAAATCCACAAATCCAAATTTGACAATTCCCTGGGTAAAGAAATAAAAGAAAACCAGACCAGTCTTGTCCTAACAAATAGTCAAAAACCATTGATAAAGAGTAAACTCAACAGCAAAAATAAGCCAAAAGACACATTATACATAAGGAAACAATCACAGACCAAGCATGGTATCAGTGCGTGGTAACTCAGTAAAACCCTGTTTCAAAATAAAAAATAGATAAATTAGGGTTGGGGGTGTAGCAGAGTGGTAGTATACCCCTGGGTTCAATATATTGTACTACACACACAAAAAAAAAAATCAGCCTAGAATTTTATCAAAAATACCTTACCAAGAAGGAAGCAAAATAAAAACTTTTTCACACCAAAAAGAACAGAAAGAAAACTTAAAAAGAGTTCTTCAGAGACAATAGGTGCTACCAGAGAAAAATTTTCATCTTGCCCCAAAGAATAAATAGGGTCAGAGACAGAAAATATGAATTAAATATAAAAGATTTTCTCATTTCATATCTAAAGGATAGTTAGCTCTTTAAATAAAAATATGAAAAGTATTTAAGAATGTATAACAAATGTAGAAGTTAATTTATGACAATAATAGAAAAAAGATGAGAATAAGGGAATTATAGTATTTTATGTCCCTGTGCCATGTGTGAAGAATACAATTTGATCTGAACATATACTATGATATTTTAAAGATGTATGCTATAAATTGTAGATGAATCATCAAAAATTAATAAAATGAAGCATGGTTTATAAACCAAGTGAACATAAAATGAAATCTTAATAGATTCAATTAATCAAAAGGATGCAGAAAATTTTGAAAAAAGAGAACAAATTGGATAAAGGAAAACAATACAGCTGGATAAGTTCTACATACATATTCTCTACCAGAAACCCACTTTACTTTTTTTTTTTTTTTTTTTTGCGGTACTGGGGATTGAACGCAGAGGCGTTCTACCTCCGCGCTACACCCCCGGCTCTATTTTTTATGCTTTATTTTGAAACCGTGTTTCACGAGGTTGCGGAGGGCCTCACTAAGTAGAGAGAGAGAGAGAGAGAGAGAGAGAGACAGAGCGAGAGCTGAGGCTGGCCGCGAACCCGGATCCTCCGGTCTCCGCCTCCCAAAGTAATGGGATTACAAGCATGCGCCACCACGCCCGGCAGAAACCCACTTTAGCCTCATTGTCCCAACCCAAATCTTGAATAGAGATGTGGAAGGGTACCTACATTGGCTTAATGAATAGGTTCAGTGGCTCAGGTTTTTTTTTTTTTCCTCTTAGTTTAACAGATTGGTTTTGGGGTAGCAGCATGCTCAAACATTTTATCAGTGACCTGGGTGGAAGCATAAGAAACAATTTCTTTCAAGATTAATATTATTTAATTTACTATTTTTTATTGGTGCATTTTAATCATACATATTGATTATGTTCAGGGTGATAGAGGCACACATGCACACAGCACTCATTGGGCCCTCCCCCAGTTCCCGCCCTATTCCCTTCCCCTCCCCTCCTTCCTGTGCTCAGCACAGTGATTGGCTTTGATAAGTTTGCTCATGTACATCATGTTCACTGACATGTTTCCCTCTTCCCCCTTCCCATCTCCCTCAGTTAGGTCCCCTTCTTCTCATCTAAGGTTTCTCCTACATCCTAATTTCTCCGTAGCTTCCACATATTAGGGAGAACATTTGACTTTTCACTTTTTGTGAATGACTAATCTCACTTACCATAATGTTCTCTAGTTCCATTTCCCTGCAAATGACATAATTTTGTTCTTCTTTATGGCTGAGTAAAATTCTATTGTGTACATATCCCATAGTTTTGTAATCCATTCATCTGTTGATGGACATCTCCTCTGGTTCCATAGTTTGGCAATTGTGAATTGTTCAGCTATAAACATAGATATGCATGCATTACACTGGTAGTTGGGTTTCCATTCTTTTGAGTAGATACCTAGAAGTGGTATTGCTGGGTCATAAGGTAGGTTCATTCCCATTCTTCTATGGATCCTCCACACTGTTTTCCAAAGTGCTTGCACTAATTTGCAATCCCACCAACAGTGTATTAGAGTTCCTACTTCTTCACATTCTTGCCAGCATTTGTAATTGTTTGTGTTTTTAATGTTTGCCATTCTAATTGGGGTTAGGTGAAATCTCAGGGTATTTTTGATTTGCATCTCTCTGATTGCTAATGATGTTGAACATTTTTTCATACATTTATTGACCATTTGTATTTCTTCTTTTGTGAAATGTCTATTTAGTTCACTTGCCCATTTTTTGAGTTATTTGGTTTTTGGTGGCAATTTTCATGAGTTCTCTGTATTTTCTAGATATTAGTCCTCTGTCAGAGGAGGAGCTGGCAAAAATCTTCTCCCATTCTGTCAGCTGTCTCTTGAAGTTCTTGATAGTTTCCTTTGCTGCACAGAAGCTCTTCAGTTTAATGCAATCCCACGTATTGATCCTCATTTTAATTTCTTGTGCCTTTGGGGTCTTGTTAAGAAAGTTTTTACCCATGCCTATATGTTGGAGTGTTGGTTGAAAGTGTGATTAACCAACATCAAGCACCTAGTTAATGCCACATATGATGAGGGTAGATGAAAACTGGCTTATCAAGGGAATATCATTAAAGATGTTGATCTGTGTTAAAAAATTAATATTTACTCAATGTACCATGGTGTACTGTATTGGATTCTGCATAGATATTGTCCCAAGATGGGGCTACACATAGTCTTACTTTTTCTTTTTTTTATACATTTATCGGTGCATTTTAATTATACATCACCGTAAGATTTAAAGTAATACATCATACATGCATACATCACTTGGTGTATTTCCCTCCACATCCCCACTCACCTTCAGTACATGTTAATGAGATTGGGAGTGATACTTTTGTATACGGACCTAGCATTATTTGAATTGTTCCCTTCCTCTCTCCTCATTTTCCCCTTTTAACTTCCTTCCTCCAGTCCCCTTCCACTATTCTATTGATCTCTCTCCGCATTTGTCTGAAGTCCATTTAGTTTCCTATTTTCTTTCTAGCTTCTACATATGAGAGAAAACATATGACCCTTAACTTTCTGAGACTGGATGATCTCACTCAGCATAATATTCTCTAGTTCCATCCATTTTCCTGAAAATTACATAATTTTGTTCTTTATGGTGGAGTAAAATTCCATTGTGTGTTTATACCACATTTTTATCGATTCATCTGCTGACAGACACCTAGGTTCATTCCATAATTTGGCTATTGTGACTTTTGCTGCTATGAATATGGTATACATGTATATCACTCTAGTATTCTAATTTTAATTAAAAAAGACATTATAAAAACTTTTTTGTAAAAAGGTAGATATATTAATAAATGCTAACCATTATCAATGTGCAACATTTTGCCATTGTCAACATGCAAAGTTATTATTGGACAGTGAATATTTCATTTTAAGAAAAAATATGCTTTAACATTAGATTGATTAATAATAAGATGAATTGTGTTTTGAAATCTTGCAAGTGGTATCATTCAAATGGGGACAGACAGTCTTCTTCAGAGGAGTTATATCATTCTATGGCGAAATATTTCATGAAAATACATCATTGTATGATATGTAAAGATTTAGGATATAGAAAAAATTAATGGGTGACATAATCACATATTCTGGAACCAATAGAAAATTCTCAGGGATTTTATTTTCACAATGAAAGACTAAGAAATATATTGGCATTCTAACTAAATCCCATCATTATAACTTGGAGTGCCATTACAAATCTAAGAAGATATCTATAGATACTATGAAGCAGTGACAAAATTTGGGAGTCAAAATTAAGGGCTACCATTAGCTAGCTGCCTTGCCAAAAATAAATACATTAATACATAAAAATAAAGGATGAAAACATACAATTAAAAATTAACTAAACATCTATTATATAGCAAGTATTATGCTTGATAGAGCTTATGTATTTATAGATTATTTTTAAAAAGGTAAAAATCAAAACTAAATCTGGGGACCGGGCGTGGTGGCGTGCGCTTGTAATCCCAGTACTTTGGGAGGCGGAGACCGGAGGATCCGGGTTCGCGGCCAGCCTCAGCTCTCTCTCTCTCTCTCTCTCTCTGTCTCTCTCTACCTAGTGAGGCCCTCTGCAACTTCGTGAGACCCGGTTTCAAAATAAAGCATAAAAAAATAGGGTCGGGGGTGTAGCGCGGAGGTAGAACACCCCTGGGTTCAACCCCCAGTACCACAAAAAAAAAAAACTAAATCTGGAAAAAAATAAATATACTGAATCAACACTACCTTATTTTTCTATTTCAATTCCATTTCACTACGGGAAGAAAGTAATACTATGCTTCATTAGTTGAGCCCAAATGGGTACAAAATGCAAATATTTTCCTGGGAAAACCACAGGGAAACTGCAGGGAAGCAACACCATTAAATCGTTTTAACACTGAGTTATTTTCAATGACTCATTCCTTTAGCTTAAGATTCTCATCTTTCATACGATAGAGGGATGCAGCCCTCCAAGCCTTTATCAGTAATTGTCTTTATAATAAAGATAAAAGCTCTGGAGACACGTTTTGATAAAGGAGGCTGGGGACGTTAATATTTTTGGATGACTGAATTGAAAGATCAAATGGGAATCCATGGGTGGAAATGAGAGAGACATGGGAGAGGAGAGGAGAGGAGACAGAGAGGAGCACAAAGTGCTTTAAGTATTTATCTTGATTATACCAGTTAATTATTTTTCAATTGCCTGCATTATATCCTATAAAATTACAATCACATATTCTGAGTTAATGTTATTCTTAAGAAAATTATGAGTATTATCTGCCCTAATTCTTGCCTCGGATGAATTGAATATATGATTATAGGATGCATACATGATATATATTGGCAGTGTAAAAGGTGAACCCAGTAACTAGAAGTTGTGTCTTTTGTTGAGAGGTGCACTTTAATTATTTATATACCTATTGACTGATAAAGTTGTATGTATTTACTATTTATAGCATGTTTGAAATATATATGCACTGTTCTATGATTCTGACTAGCTAATTAACAAATACATTATCTAACATAGGAATTATTTTTGTGGTGAGAACACTTTACGTCCATTCCCTTAGCATTTTTCAAGAATATAATATATTAAACTATAGTCACCATTTTATTGCAGCACTATTCACAATAGCCAAGGTATGTAATCAACCTAGGAGTTCATCAATATATGAATGAATAAAGAAAATATGGCACTTATTCACAATGGAATTCTACTCAGCTTAAAAGAAAATCTGTGAGAGGATGGATGAATCTGGAGGACATATTACGGGAAATAAGAAACACACAGAAACACAAATACCACATGATATAAGTCATATATAGAATCTGAAAATGCTGACCTCCTAGAAGGAGAGAAAGTCGAATGGTGGTTGACAGGGGCCAACGTAGTTTGGTGGGGTTTTGGGTAGATGTTGGTCAAAGGGAGGTGCCTTTCAAATATGTTATTTTTTACTAGTTTTATTCTTAATTAAACTAAAGAATGCCATAATTTCCTTCTAAAACAAATAGATGCATTCAACTAGTTTCCAATAGATATCTAGCATTTATCTTTACTCTACCTGTGATGTCTAGTTTTATGTCTCAAGTTGTCCAGTCTATGGGGGGCTCAGCTTTTGATCAATCACTGTCTGGATATTTCTGTGAAGGTCTTTTTGTTATACGTGATTAACATTTAAATTAGTAGACTTTGATTAAGGTAAATTAGCAGATTACCAATCTTTATTTGGGGTCTCATCCATTCAGTCCAAGGCCTTAAGAAAAGATTCATTGAGGAAGTAAGAATTCTGCCTCAGGACTGCATTTGGGCTTCAGATTGCAATCTTAATTCTTCCCAGGGTCTCCAATCTGCTGACCTGTCCATCAGATTTCAGACTTCCAATCACTCCCTACCCCAATTACACAAGCCAAGTCCTTAAAATCTCTCTCTGTCTCTTAGTATGTGCGTGCGTGCATGTGTACACATATAGAGGTTCTGCTCCTCTGGAAAACTCTAATACAATACATTTACTACAAAATACATTATTGGTTTTGTTTTTTCCATTGTAGTGTGGGCTCCAAGCATATTACCATTTTATATACATGAAAAATACAGCGAATTTCTGGGTAACTCAGCTGTTTTCATCAACAGAAAGCCGTAGCCTTCTTTCCTTTCCATTTTTTCTTTCTCTCATTTTGTCGTTTTGAAAATGCTGATTTCTATTGGGTATATTATAGCTCTGAGTCATTTTGGTTCTAATCCTTAATTTTCACCCCAAATTACTGCATCTTTAGGAAATCATTATTTTATGTTCATTCCCAATACCAATCTCCTTAGAAGAACTTAAATAATTTGTAATCTTAGACTTAATCTTTTAATCAATAGACTAAGAAACTATATAAAACTTCCTTCATGAGTTTTTGATTCTCAAATGTAAATGAAGGGACAAAGTGAAATGCATCCAAACTCCTCACTGCACATACAATACATACATGTGGTTTTCACATGATACACATCTTAAACTGAGTATTATAATAGAAGCTTTTAAAGTTATGTTATTTTCAATATACATATTCATATAAAAATCAAATAAGTACATAATTAAAAGATCAATCTGTACTCTAAGACCTGAAAACAAACATAAAGTCAACCTCATCATGCAAACCATTCCCTAGGTACCATTTCCTACAGATGTTCCCATTAGAAAATTTTAGTATATCATTCTACGAAATGATATGTTCATAGGCCTGCATAAATGTGTATCATTGTGTATGGAGGGGGTACTGGGGATTGAATCCAGGGGCATTCTATCTCTAAGTTACATCCCCAGCCCTTTATAATTTTTGTTTTGAAATAGGGTCTTGCTAGGTTGTTAAGAGTCTTGCTAAGTTGCTGAGTCTGTGCTTGGAACCTGCTATCCTTCTGTCTCAGCCTCCCAAGTACTGAGATTACAGGAATGTGCCACCACGGCTGGCTTGTGTATCATTTTTAGATGGACAGAAAGCTGCTACTTCATATACTATTTTGCATCTTAATTTTTAATTTAATAAAAAGCACATGTGCCGGGCATGGTGGCACATACCTGTAATCCCAGTACTTGGGAGGCTGAGACAGGAGAATCATAGGTTCAATCCAGCCTCATTTAGCAAGGCCCTCAGTAACTTAGCAAGACACTGTTTCAAAACAAAAAATAAGGCTGGGGTATAGCTTGGAGATAGAATGCAGTTGGGTTTAATCCTCAGTACAACACACACACACACACACACACACACACACACACACAAACACACACACAAAGCACATGTCATCTCAAGAAATTCTCACAATAATACTGTATGAGGTAAGTACTCTTCTGCACTTCACTTTGACAGCTGTAGAACCTGCAGTGTTTAGCACTGAAATGTCGTCACTTTTCCAAGGTTATCCAGGTAGTATATGTCAGAACCAGGGTTCAAGACTTTACATTCTCCTCTATAAAATCTGTGCTCTTAACTCTTCATTATGATATCTCAGGGCTCTTTCCCCATCAAAAAATATGTAGCTTTGCAACATTGTTTTTCAAGACCATATGGTTTCAGAGATAATTTTTAAATTAATTATTCTCTTCACAAGTTATTGAATGAGTAATTAGCATTGTTGTCAGCATCTGTATGGTATCTCAGTAGGAAAAAAATACCAGCTGAGAAGAGGCTTATCAAGTTAACTTTCTAACTTGGTTAAAATCTTCTAACTTACTTAAATCTAACTTAGTTTAATCTAATTTAGTTTAATCTGACTTCTAACTTAGTTAAATCAATCACTGGTGTAAGCTGTCCCCACACACCCTTAAAATAACTGCGTTGGATAAATTTGTAAAATAATAGCAAAATCCTTTTAAGCTTTCTCAAGGTATACAATGGGGAGAGTGGATCAGAGGGTGTCCATATGGCTGCTTGCTGTTTTCTTCTTGTTGTTGTTACTGTCATTATTACAGCCACCCTTTTCACCAAATATGAAGAAGCATTTTTAAATTAGTACCCCGGCTGACTCACTTCTCCTTTCAGGCAAGGGTTTCTGACCAAAATCTTAGATGGAGAGTGAGAAATTATGCACAGAGTTCTCTCGGACATCGGAATTTTTCTCAACTTGGAGGCTTTAAGAAGACAATACATGCTATGCATGGATATGTTAAATCTGCTATCAAAAACTCTCAAAATGAGTTCCAAAATTACCCATCATCTCTAACAAAACCTACTTAAAAAGTAACTTTTGTTCAGATAAGAATAAAATGGGATTTAATTTTCTTTTCCTCTGCAAAAATAATGAGAACAAACCAAAAGTTCCCTTAAAATTTACTTACAGTGGAGAAAATAAAACTTTATGCAAATATTATGGGCATGATGCAAATTGCTAAGGCTGACCCAGTTCTCATAGAGCCAAATGACTCTTTTGCCTTCCTCTCTCCTGTCCAGGAGTCCTGGGCTCCTCCCAGAGGAGCTTAGGAAACATAGCATTTTGCCAATTATTGCTATCCATGTTTCATTTAATTTCTTACTACCAGATTTAATAAAGGAATGTGAGTTATTCTTCAAACTAGAATATTAAAAATAGCAATTATTCCTTATATTACAATTCTTTATAAATTGAATATTGAATGTATTGCCCTGTCTGTGCATGCTACGACTTTTCTTTCCCTGAACATATATTACTTTTCTAATTAGAAATATGCACTAACTCACAAATATTTTAAAGTGGTTTTTGAAGCGATATGCCACCAGATTAATAACTAGTCTTTGGAGCATATATTCAAGTAAACAGCTACTGAATCTCTTACAGGTATAAACATTTTGATTTTGACATTAAATTTTATACATTCTGTAGCATAGTTCAAAGCTAGAGAAAAATCATATTTTTATTTTAAAAGCGTTTAGACAATAGAGGCTGACTCTGCAAGATATACCACTGGTCCTTCTATTCTACTATAGCTGCTTGTGAACTGTCTTGTTTATGGCAGATTCTTATTATTTTTAAAACAGTAATATTTAAAAGTCTTCTTACAGGTTAAGAAGATCCATTACCCAATTCTTACATGTGTTCTTGAACTCTCTGAATGCTATATGTTTCTGTGAACAGATAAAATGGATATTAATGGTATGTTTTCTCTTTCAAAAGATTTTATTTCTAAACAAGAACTATAAGTCTTTCAAATAAATGACATTTTACCAAAAAGCTTGATCTTTTGTGACATGCCATATAACCCTCATATAGTGGGTGTAATTTACCAAATTGGTTTGAAGGCATTTCAGGAAAGGACAGGAGCCATGGTCTGCATTACTGATGGGTTTAGCCAAGTACTTGATAGTCCATTAGGAGGATGATTCACCTGAAAGCAAGAGGACCAATATCCACACAGCACTCCAAACACACAACCAATTTGGAAGCAACCAGATAGCTGTTACTTACTTAGAGTCTGCCTATGACCACATAAGCAAAGCCTCAGGCTCCCACTTCTAACAAGATTATGTTTGCCACTTATAAAATTGCTATATTCTCTTGAAGAGATGAATGTCACCTACCCCGTTATTAGAAGGTGGCTAAAGAAGATTCAATTCAGTGAAAGGGGGCATGGAGAGACATGGGGAAATAAGAGATTGTATAAGAATACGAATATTTGAACTAATGAATCAAAATTACCTATAATATTTTAGGTGATATGGTTACCTATCTAAGCCACTCTATAATACTTATGTCTTCCTTTTTTCTCTTCTACACTTTGTGTCCCCAGGATTTTTTTATATGGTTTCAAATTATGACTTTTATAATATCATCATACTCCATGATCATGTGGTCCTATAAATATGATTCAGGGTATGTGCCACTTAATTCACACCTAACTGCTAAAGTATTTATTCACATTTAATTGTGACTAAATCCTAAAGAAAGAATATGAGTACTCTCAAATTCCATATTTAGTTTTGGGTCATAATTTTCAAAGGGATTTATAATTGCCCATTTTTCAATTATCTAATTATCCTCCTGGCTTGCAAGTTAATAATCCCTTGAAATATATCTCATAAATTTTATACCACAGGTACATATGGCCTCACTTTCCATAACTGTCCTTCAAGTAATTACAAATGGCTAAACTGCTTACCACTGACTCAACACTGGGTTTCCAGCTTGTCCATCTCCAGAGGTACATTCTCATTGTAAGTGATGTAAATGGCGCCCCTTGCAGTTGTGCAAGGACAGTCTTCACAAGGACTGCAGTGGGAACAGCTCTCCTGTCATTATACCCTCTAGCACTATGGCTAGACCTGCCAATCTGTTTTTATCTGCTTCGTTGCTTCTGTTATGTGTACTGTGCCAGTTTGCCCCCTCCCAATCTCTGGGTTACCTAGCAATATAAAACCCTCTTTATATGAGATAAACCCTCAGTGTCAATTTGAAGGTTATCTCATCTGTGAAACCCATCTCATGAGGGTATTACCTCCTCCTCTGTGCTCACATGGCTCTTTGCTCCTACAGGAGGCCAGCACTTCCTCTGTAGCTGTGTGTGTGTGTGTGTGTGTGTGTGTGTGTTTGTGTACGTGCACACACATGTGCACATGATGCGCAAACTTTCTACATGAGAATGAGACCTAGATGTTCCTTGACATATGATAGAGTTACATCCCAAGAGACCCATCATAAGTTAAAAATAAGATCAAAATGCACTTACCACAACTAACCTAGGAAACATCAGAGTTTAGCAAGCATCCACCCTACAGGATCCAGTGCATACCCTCAGGTTTGAGTGACTGACTGGGAGCGACTGGGAGTGACTGGGAGTGACTACTGCTCAGCATCACTGGGAAGTATCGTAACAGGTATTGCTATCCCAAGAAAGCAACAAAATTCAAAAATGTAAGTGTATATCACTTTTCTACCATCATAAAGTTGAAAAACCATAAATTACCCCTCCTAAGTCAAGTACTATCTGTATTTAAAGATAGCAATCATGACTTGTTAATCTTTTGACAACTGTGTCATATGGTTGAACTAGAAATTGCTTGCTGAATTGATCTCCATACAGTGAGAGTGCTTATACAACACTTAAACGTACTTCAAAAAACTCATTACCCTTTAAAGTTACAAAGAAATACCCAAAACCATCTACCTAAAAGTTCAAGTCATTCTGATTTTAGAAAAAATATTCAGCTGGGGATGGTGGTGCATGCCTGTAATCCCAGTACTTGGGAGGCTGAGACAGGAGGATTCAGGTTCAGGGACAGCCTTAACAACCTAGCGAGACCCTGTTTTAAAAACAAAAACACAAAGGGCTGGGAGTGTAGCTCGGAGATAGATTCCCCTTGGGTTCAATCCCTAGTAACACACACACACACACACACACACACACACACACACACACACACTATGGAATACTGGTTTATGTTTTTCTGAAATCACTCTTTGTATAATATCAAATGCAGAATTACCAGACTCAAACAGATTTCCCTGAGCCCTGTCTTCCTAGCTCCCTGATCCTTTACTCCTCCAGTGATGACAGCAATGCAGAACTTATATGTTTTGCCAGGCGTGGGGGTGCATGCCTGTAATCCCAGTACTTGGAAGGCTAGGACAGGAGAATCGCAGTTTCGCGGCCAGCCTCAGAAACTTAGCGAGATCTACCACAATTTAGTGAGACCTATTTCAAACTAAAAATAAAATAAAATAGAGCTGGTGGTGTAGCTCGGAGGTAGAATGCCCCTGGGTTCAATCCCCAGTACTACAAAAGAAAAAGAAACTTACATGTTTCTCTTTTTCAGTAATCCTCCCAAAGACTAGCCCTGGCCCTTACAATACAAATTAAAACCTGCACATCAGAAATTTAGAGCATCATTCTGAAGACCAAATAGTAATAATAATAATAATAATAATAATAATAATATGTTCTCTTCTATTAAATATACACAATGGGGCCTATTTTAAGCAATTCTCTATGATCAACTATAAAACATATGATTCCTACTTTCCTATTATAGATAGCAATTTTATCATGGTAATGAAAAACAGATCAGGTAACTAAGCTTTTTTTAAATACATCATACACCAGAACAGGTTCAGTGTAGCTCTAAGAAAAAAGCACGGCAATAAGCCAGGAGTAATGGCACACGCCTGCAATCTCAGTACTTGGGAGGCTGAGATAGGAGGATGGAAGGTTTAAGACCAGCCTCAGCAACTTAGGGAGATCCTGTTTCATATTAAAACAATAAAATGGGCTAGGGGTATAACTTGAAGGTAGGCTGCCTCTGGGTTCAACCTTCAGTACCAAAAACAAAACAAAACAAAACAAAAATGAAAATAAAAAATAAATGAAAATAAAATAAATAACAAGGGCTCGGGATGTAACTCAGTGAAAAATATTTCCTGGGTTCCATCCCCAATATGGCAAAAAAAGAAGAAAAAGTAAATATGACAATTATTGAATACAAGATCAAGCATCCAAACTTAATTATGCCTCTACATATAAGTGTGAAATACAAAAACTCTTTATAAAGCATGAAATAAAATATTTAATTAATATTTAAAATAATTATGAAGGAATGTAACATGATATAGATGTACAAGAGATCTACATTAAAATCTGTAAAACATTACTGAGTAAATAGATCTAATAAGTAGAGAGATAAATAACCATGGATAAGAGCACAGTAACATACTTAGATGTCAATTATCCTCAAAATAATATATAGATCTAATGCAATCCTAATAAAAAAATCCAATTTTTATAGAAATTGTCAAACTGACTTGAAAGTTCATATAAAAAAATAAAAACAGCCGGGCGTGGTGGCGCACGCTTGTAATCCCAGTACTTTGGGAGGCGGAGACCGGAGGATCCGGGTTCGCGGCCAGCCTCAGCTCCCTCGCTCTCTCTCCCTGTCTCTCTCTCTCTCTCTCCTTAGTGAGGCCCTCCGCAACTTCGTGAGACCCGGTTTCAAAATAGAGTATAAAAAATAGGGCCGGGGGTGTACCGCGTAGGTAGAACGCCCCTGTGTTCAATCCCCGGTACCGCAAAAAAATAAAAATAAAAATAAAAATAAAAATAAAAATAAAAACAGCCTTGAATAAACAAAATACTCTAGAAATAGAAAATATAAAAAGGGCTGGGGGTACAGCTCAGAGGTAGAATGTCTTAGGGTTCAATCCTCAGTAGTTCAAAAAATAATTAATTAATACAAAAGTAATTAAGTACAATACAAAAATAATAAATAAATAAATAAATGGCAATACAAGTAGCTAATTGTTATTTAACTGTTAGGTATCAAGGAAAATCTTAGAAAGCCGTATGGGTCCCTTAGGCAGCTAGTTCCAAAAGGCTGATATATGTAAAAATATGTACAAGGAAGAAAAAGCCTGTCCTGAGACAGTGGTGGAAAGGTATTTATGGGAAACCTGCTATACAGTAGGCTGTATTATAGAACTGGGGTTAAAACTCAAGAAAACAGATAAAATCCCTACTTTCATGGGGATTCCTGTCAAATGGAAAGAGACATTAACCCTGAAGAAATAGATTGGAGTTTAATAATGAGATTCATATTACAGGAAATTTTGTTCCTGCAAAACCAATCACTGTCCCAATGTTTTAGTAGAAGTTGGCATTTATCCACATGCCTCGGTCTGAAGAATGGACAATCAGTAACAGTTAAGGTGCCCATGCTTCCCGGCACATCGGGGCTACATCTGTCCTTAGTCTTTGGCTCACCATGTGACAGAGTGTGATGAAGGTGCCAATAGACCCCAATACATTGTGTGCTCCCTGAAAGCCAGTTCCAACAGCTAGAAGCTGATCTGGCAAAAGATGCTTCCCCAAAGACCCTTCAAACATCTGAACATGCAGCTTTCGAGTTGCCTGCACCTTTCACACTGTAAACACAAGCTATCTGTCAAACACGGGTGTTAAATAATCAGCATCCTTCCCCAGCCAGCATGTACTTGTAGAGGAGAACATGCCAAAGAGTCTCCCAGCACTGATTCCCAGCCAAACCATTTCCACAGGAATCAGGGATGTTAACCCTTAGCATCTGTTCATTTTCTCTCATTCTAAATAAACACCGAAATGGGTGAAATAAATGGATGACCTCAGGCTTCAGATCTAAAGAACTCAACATTAATGCACAAACAACACTTGGGTTATACTTTCACTTTTTTGTACTTTTATTGGTGCAGTATAGTCTCACATCATACTGTAGTTCACAGTGATAGTGACATAGATGCACACAGCACTTGGTGGGCTGTAGGCTCTCTCCTCATTCCTTCCCTTCCCCATACAGGATATTGAGATTGACATTAGTATTCTCATATATGTATATAATGTCAATGGAAGTTATTCCTTCATTGATTCTCCTTTCTCCTTCCCCTAGATTACCTCCCTGCTCCCCTGGAGTTTCTCCTCCATTATTTGAAGTCCTTCTGGTATCCAGATTATTCCCTAGCTTCCACATATGAGAGAACACATGACCCTATACTTTCTGTGACTGGCTAATTTCACTTACATAATGTTCTTCAGGACCATCCATTTTCCTGAAAATGACATAATTTTGTTCTTCTTTATTACTTAGTAGAATTCCATTCTGTTTATATCAAATAATTTTGTAATCCATTCATCTGTTGATGGACACCTAGGTTGGTTCCATAATTTGGCTATTGTGAATTATGCTGCAATACACATGGATATGCATGTATTACTATAATATTCTGATTTCAGTTCCTTTGGAAATATACCCAGAGGTGGTATAACTGAATCATATGATGGATCCATTTCCAATTTTCTGAGGAATCTCCATACTTTCACTTTTAAAAACACTTAAACAAGTAACTTTCTTAATGACAATCATATCAAAACTCCTCACAAGCTGATTCTGCAGAAGTCCAATGTGATAAAGAGACTTGTTTTTCAAGACAATGTGAGTTCAGTTGATTTAACTTTCTCTGAGAGCACTGAAAGATTTGTTGATCTGAGATACAGTGAACAATAGTGATGTCCGTAGTTAGTAATAATGTATTGTCTATTTCAAAATAGCTAAAAGAGATGATTTTAATGTTCTCATCCCAAAAAATTGCAGGTATTTGAGTTGATGGATATGCTAATTATTGTGACTTGATTATTCAATAATGTATACATGAATCAAGATATCACTTTGTGTCCCATATAGAATTATTATTTGTTAATTTAAAATAATATAAATTGAATTAAATAAAAAAGCAATGACAACATGCCAGCGATTTGGGTGCTGTCCTGGCAGTTGACATAACTACCTATTTTTGGAACACAGAACTATAGATATAATTATCTTAATCTTACCAGAATTTCTCTTCCTTTTATTAAATATTTATCTCTTAGGATATTGCAGTCTATTAAAAATATAAAGTAAGCCAATAGTGAAATTTTTAATGTTCTAGTAGCTATAATAAAAAAGTAAACAGAAACAAATGAAATTTATTTAAAATTCATTCTGTTTGGTACATTTATCTCAAATACCATCATTTCAATAAATATTATATGATTAATGAGCAATTTTACCATTTTTGTTTTGTTCTTATACCACATTTTCAAAATGTGGTGTCAATTTTATACTAACAGTACACCTAACTTCAGACTAACCACACTTAAAATTCTCAATAACCACATGGACCAAGTAGCCACCATATGGAACAGCACAATTCTCATATGGGGGAGACTAAGTATGGTCACTGGTTGATACTTTCTACAAGGCAAGCTTCTCGCATGAAGATCAGTGCCTAAAAATAGTATATTATAATGATGAAAGATATTTGTTAACTAGTGTATAATTTAGAAGCATGCTATGCAATATTCCATCTCATCATCCCACAGTATTTGAAAGTGTTGATTCCTATCCTAACCGCAAGTAATTGACTCCCTGCATACTGATAGAAGGAGCCCAATATTCATCAACACTAAAAGTTGTTTGGGAAAAAGAGACTTATAAAACATTAATACTTCTCAGTGTCCTTTTCCCTTTTATGTAATGGAGGCAGCAAATATAAGAGTTTTAGAATCTCAATCTTCATTTAAAAATTTAGGCCAAATATCAAAAGATCAGCCAGAATTTTCAGAATTATAGTTGCTTAAGGCAGATGTGTCAACATGCAGGACCCCACCTCTAGAGCTCAGGGTCTGTCTTTCCAGCACCTTTCTTCTGGAAGCATTCCTTTGCTCTCCCTTCCATGTCATCTGAATGCCTTCAGCCTCATTATCCTGTCGCTCTAAATGAGGAGTCATAAATGTGCTTCCTGGATTTTGCTCACTCCTCTTGGAATACTGAAGTTCTGGCTTCCTGCAAATTCTTATTCTTCTTTAAGTTTTCTCAGGAATCACAGGTGTGTCTCACTGGTGCTCAAAAAATATCATGCAGCCTCCCCTGCTCTTCCACAAGCCCAGCTTCCCTCCTGGGTGTTCTGCTATTGCTATGTTCAAGAGATTGTTTGAACTGACTTTCCCTTTTGACAGAGCAGTCTCTATGTTGAATTGAAGTGTCAAGTACTAACACATTTAGCAATATGGTTTTCATTCATTCTCTCTCTCTCTCTTTCTCTTTCTTTTTTTCCCACTGGGAATTGAACCCAGGAGTGTTCTACCTCTGAGCTACACCCCCATCCATGTTTTATTTATTTATTTTCATTTTGAAATAGGGTCTTGCTAAGTTTCTGAGGCGGGCCTCAAACCTGCTATCCTCCTTTCTCAGCCTTCCAACCTTCCAAGTACTGGGATTACAAGGTGTGCACCACCATGCCTGACTTAGAAGAGCCATGTCCTGGTAACTTATATTGCCCAGACTGTTTTTTAAGAATAATTTTATTATGTATCGCAGTGAGAGTTAAGGTGATACACATATACGCACACAACATCTCTTGGTGTGTTTCCCTGTGCACCCCACCCCACTAACCCCTTTCCTCTGCATGCAGAGATGATGGTCTGCTCCCTGGTACTGGATTTTCCCTTTAACCAGGTCCCAAGGTGACTCTAAATGTGCCTTGTCCTTGTATCTCTTATGGTTCTTAATTAAATAAACATTTCAATTTCTGCTTGAATCTTCTCCCTAGCGGGGTCAGATCAGGTCCCTGAAGCCAAATGGAAATCACAGACCATCTATTTTTTAAGTATTTTTTAGCGCATTGCAATTACACATCACAGGGAGATGCAGCATGATACAACCATACATGCACACAACTCTTGGTATATTTCCTTTCACATCCTGCTCCACTCTCCCCTCCTCCCTCACCACTGCTGTTAGACGATTGGTAGTAATAACTTCACATATTACTAGGGTGTTATTTGAACTGTTTCCTTCTTCAATTTATTGTGAACCCTTACAGTTAAAAAATATTTTGAGTGGTTTAAATCCTTTCAAAGGCCATTGTGCAGCCAGGTATGATGGTGTATGCCTGTGATCCCAGTACTTTGGAGGCTGAGAGAAGAGGATCACAGGTTTGAGGACAGCCTCAACAACTTAGTGAGGCTCTCAGTAACTTAGTGAGACCTTGTTTCAAGAATAAAAAAAAAGTAAAATAGGTTTGGGGGTGTAACTCCCCTGGGTTAAATCCCCAGTACTACAAAAAGAAAAGGTCATCATGTATTCTCTTTCTCATAAAGATTGTCTGATACATGTTGTATAACATGCTTTTTCATTTATTTATATATAGTGAATATAGTATCTACTTTGAGAATTTTATTAAATGCATAATAGCCCATTGCTTGTATGTATCAGGGATATTCAATTTCTATTGGTGAGTAATTTTAGTTTTTGTTCTAATTGTTTTTCATTAAAACATAATTATTTTATTTATTTATTATCAATTTTTTATTGTTACATTGTAATATATCTTGATGGGTTTCAGGATGGTAGAAGAATACATGCAGGCATCAGTCAATTAGCCCTCCCCCAATTCCCAACCCCATTCTCTCCCCCCTCCCTCCTTCTCGAGCTCAGCACAGTAGTTGACTTTGATCTATTTGTGTATGTATGTCCTATGCATTAGGGTAGTTCCCTCTTTTAGCCCCCATCTTCCTCATTTAGGTTGCCTTCTTTACTCATCTGAGGTTTTCTCTATCACCTGCCCGTGTCCTCCAGGGGGCTGTGGCTCACCCACCTGTATCCTCAGCGCTGGGGTGCTCTGTGGAGGGGTCATGGCTCATCTGCCCGTGGCCTCCATGCTGGGCTGCTCCTGAGCAGGGCCACATCATCTTTGTCTCTCCTCTCTCACACTGTGGACACAGAGCACATGGCCTGCTTCTTGTAGCCATTTCCATTGTAGATCCGGGTCTGATCCAACTTGAGCTTCATCATGGTCCGGAGTTGACTGCTTTTCTTTTTCTTTAATTTGCAGTACTGGGGATGGAACCCAGGGGCATTCTACCTCTGAGCTACACCCCCAGCCCTATTTTTCATTCTTTATTTTGAAACAAGGTCTCACTAAGTTGCGGAGGGCCTCACTAAGTAGCTGAGGCTGGCTGCGAACCTGCGATCCTCCTGTCTCAGCCGCCCAAGTACTGGGATTACAAGCATGTGCCACCATGCCCCGCTGACTGTTTTTAATGATGGTCTGTAGTTGCTGGCTTCACAGGGATCTGCCGCTTCTTTGCTGGAGGTCTCTGGGAGCCGCGGTGCTGGCCTGGCCTTTAAGATGGTGCCACTGCCACTGCCGCCACTCTCCGCTCACCCGGTGAGATGCGTGGAGGTCTTTACAGTCCTCTGCTCTCTCTGCTGCCTCCTATTCTGCTGCATTTTGACCGTCATTGTTTTGCTGAGTTTTGGCTGCTTTTCTTTCCTCGTCAAGAAGCAGTCTTCCTGCTGGTTAAGTTCCCAGTTTCGGAGCGCCTGAAGCACGCTGTCTCCCTCTATCCCTCCATCTTACTCTCCCTCAGCTGCTACAAGGAACTGAAGGCTTCTTTCTTCTTTTGCTTTAAGAATTTTTTCAAGATGGGCATGATGGTGCACGCTTGTAATCCCAGTACTTGAGAGGCTGAGGCAAGAGGATTGCAGGTTTGCGGCCAGGCTCAGCTATTTAGTGAGGTCCTCTGCAACTTAGTGAGACCCTGTTTCAAAATAAAGAATAAAAATTAGGGCTGGGGGTGTAGCTCGGAAGTAGAATGCCCGTGGGTTCCATCCCCAGTAGCGCAAAAGAAAAAAAAAAGAAATTTTTCCTCTAGACAGCAATCTCATCACAAATAGCAACATTTTCTTTTTTTCTTTTTTTTTTTTTTTGAGGTACTGGGGATGGAACCCAGGGGCATTTTACCTCTGAGCTACACCCCCAGCCCTATTTTTTTTTATTCTTCATTTTGAAACAGGGTCTGGCTAAGTTGCAGACTAATAGCAACATTTTCAAACACTGTGGCCTTGGCCTCTTTTCCCAGTGGCAGGTACTTGAGCTGGTCTTTCTCATTCTGGCTCTTCTTCAAGAGCTTTTTCATCCTGGCCTTGCTGGCCGGCATGGGCCCAGCCGAGGGCTGCAGGCGCGGGCTGGGTCTGCTCTGCGCTGGGTAATCACCCGACAGAAACCAACTCTACAGGACCCACGTCTCCAAGGGGGACAGCAGGGCCGCACCCGCCACCCTTGTTGCCCGGCACTGTGGGTTTATTAAAACCTAATTATTAAGAAATGGTTTTGTTCAGACTTTATTGCCAGTTACATTTTCTTGAGAATTTTTTCAGTGTAAGACCCTTCTGTAAAATATTACACATTATATTTATTTAATTGTTCTTTTTAAATGTTTAACAAATGTTTTAAGTAACACATTGACTTTATTGTTCAACATATCAAATTTAGTATATGCTTTTATTTCTATTGATATAATAAGTAAATAAGGAAAGTATTTTAAAACAACAATAAACAGTAGGGGTACTTACCATAAATTAAAATAATAGAATTTAAATAATATTATATGATACTCTTTAAAAATGAATAATATAGCCTGGTCATTCCTTATTACAAACACATATAGGTATATCTACTTCCTTTTGTCAGCTTTATAGTATTTCGTTCCATACCTCTACCATAATTCTTAAGTTATATCCATATAATTGACTTTTAAATTTAATGGACTATTGGATTTTATAATAAACATTTTGATGCATTCATATACATATTTATATTGTCTTTTGGGTGATTGTAACTATAGGATAAAGATTTAATAATATAACTATTATATCAAAGAAATTATGCTTTTTAGGATTCTGATGGATTTTGCAAAAATGTCTTAAAAATTTACACACTTCCTGAAAACATATTGAGTATCTATATCTCTATACCTGAAAATTGAAAAATGTTCAAACTTTTTCATGTTTGCTAAATAATTATGTGGCAAATCATATCTCATTATTACTTTGTTTAAATTTCTGAATATGGGACTGCTGTACTGTATTTTATATTTTTCTTTCTCTGCAATTTAAAAATAGTTTTAATAAATACCATATGTGCCAATACTTATATTGATTAATCTTGAAAGCTCTTGAGTTTGGTAATAATGTCGTACAATAATAATTTTTGTAATATGCTTTATAGCCTCAATGTTTTGTAAAATCTGAATATATTGATACATATCATAGTAGTTCATTCATTTCCTTGAGCCAGTGTGTCCCATTGTTGAATATACAGTAAGTCCTTTAATCTATCAGCCTGCTGTTTCATCAAAAGAATATGTATTTAGGAAAAGAATAGCTGGGTTTCATTGTTAAATTAAGCATATTTTCAGCATGTGTTGCTAATTTTCAAATTATCTTACAAATTGATATAAAAGAATACAAATTGTTTACAAAAATGGGGCATAACAATTTCTGTTTTCATTTTTGTCAATTAAATGGTTGAACGTGTGTCTCATGGCTTTATTTTTCTGATGTCTAAAATGATTGGTCATTTCTTTATATTTTTATTGGACTCGCATATTACTACTATTACACAATGCCTCTGTTCTTGCCCTGTTAAATTATTTTCACCTTTTGTAAACTGATGTTTTAAAGTTGTACAGGCTGTATATTACTTATTGCTGATTATTTGTGGCAAGTTTTGTCTCTTAGTTACTTACTTATATTTACACTTTTAAAATTTATATTTGTGAAAATACTGACTTTTTACTATCTTCTGGTGACCATTTTTTCCCTCTACAAATCCGTCTGTGCCTCAAAATGAAAACCAGTTTCTATTTCTTTTAAAAGCTGTATAATATTGCTTATCACAAAGAATTGTTCACTTCTCATGGACTGAGTATAATAGAAATCCCATTTCATTTCTCCGTATGACAAAAGCAATTTCTCCAGTGCCGTTGTGGGATAGATCCGCTCTTATCGTTGACCTCTCTGCTGTCCTATATTGAGTCTTCATCCGTTTGCATGGATTTGTTGATAAATTTCTGTTCACTCCATTCTTTTGTTTTCTTTCGATTTGCTCTCTCTTGTCAATATCAGTCTTAGAATATCTATTATATGACCTTTGCTACTGATAATCCAGTGCCAATACCATTCTATCTTTATTAATTTAGCTTTATCATAATTTTATATACAGTAGGGCAACCCTATCTAACATTTTGCTTCAAAATGTTGTGGTCCTTTCTTTCCCTTTACTACTTCCATAATTGTTCTAGAAATAGTGTGTCAAAACCCATAAAGTTTTATTCTTTTTATTTTAATTGGAATTTTATTTAAACTATTGAGTTACATATCAATTAAGAAAATCAGTCTTTATTGATGTGTCATAAATGGCAGGAATATAAATATGCATCTTCATTTCTTTTAGCTTCTTTGCAGTTTTACTCAAACATCTCATGCTACATGCTAGATTTGAATTTTTAATT
Organism: Glis glis; assembly: GCA_004027185.1. Lineage (NCBI taxonomy): Eukaryota > Metazoa > Chordata > Mammalia > Rodentia > Gliridae > Glis > Glis glis. The sequence continues at coordinate 22,875 of PVJS01000852.1, read as the reverse complement.
TATATTTTTATATCTTTTGCAAATATATTTTTTAGAAAATTTTTTAATTTCTAAAATGATGAAAAGTTTTTATTTATTTTTTATTTTCTGGTAAAAACAAAAAAGTTTACCAGAAAACCCTAACTCTGAGCTAACCCTTTTTATTTTTTAATTTTGAAACAATGCCTTGCTAAGGTGCTGAGGCTAGCCTCAAACCTGAGATCTTCTGTTTTAAGTCTTCTAAGTACTGGGATTACAGGCATGTGTGACCATGCCTGGCTTTTTAGTTACATTTTAATTTTAGTATCTAAATTAATATATATATTTTTTTGTTTGTGTATGGTACAGGGTATTGAACTTGAAGGTGCTTACTCTACTACTGAGCTATACTTTCAGCACTTTTAGTTTATCTTGTATTTTGAAACGGTCTCAATAAGTTGCTGAGGCAGACCTTGAATTTGTGATCCTCCTGTTTCACCCTCCCAAATACTGGGATTACAGGTATGCACTATCACATCATGCTTAAATTATTGGATTTTAAATCTACTTATTATTTAATTATTTAAATTTATTCAAATAAATTAAGTAAAGCTAATTAATTGTAAATAAATTTGTGATTGCAGAATATTGCATACATAATAATTTTTTAATGTGTTAAGATTTTTATGGCTTAGAATATGGTAAATTATCATAAATTTTATCTGGGAACTGGGCAGAATGAGCAATATTCAGTCAATAGAAGTAAATGTCTATAGATGTTCATTATTTAAGGAATGATATTGTATTATTCAATTCTGTATTTTTATGGGTGGTTTTAACGGTGTAATCTATCATTACTAGAAGAATATGCTAAAATCTCCAACTATGTTCATTTTTTCCATTTTCTCTATAGTTTTAAACAATATAATTTCTTCTGTATATTATGAAACTATGTAATTAGATTCACATAAAATTTGAATTGTCACATATTCTTGATGAATTGAACTTCTATTATTAGAAAATGACTTAATCCCTAGCATTTGGTTTATATTTCCCTTGTATGTATTTTTCGACATCACTTATTTTGGATCTTTTAGTTTTCTCATTGTTTGAGTGAGTCTTTAATAAACCACATATCATGAGACTTTAAAAAAATCTGTCAGATAATGTTTTTTCTATAACTGGAAGAGTTGTTTTTATATCTGTTTATTCTGACTGGTTGTGTTTTGATATATTTCTACCATATAACTTTATTCTTTTTTTTTTTGCGGTACCGGGGATTGAATGCAGGGGCGTTCTACCTCCACGCTACACCTCCGGCCCTATTTTTTATACTTTATTTTGAAACCGGGTCTCACGAAGTTGCCGAGGGCCTCACTAAGAAGAGAGAGAGAGAAAGAGAGAGAGAGAGAGAAAGAGAGAGAGAGAGAGCGCTGAGGCTGGCCACGAACCCGGACCCTTCGGTCTCCGCCTCCCAAAGTACTGGGATTACAAGGGTGCGCCACCACGCCCGGCTTAACTTTATTCTTTATCTCATTTGTTCTGTTTACTTTGTTCTGCTTTCCTGAATTGAAATTTATTGAATGTCTATATTATGTCTATATATACACAAATATAATACTATTTACTTCTGTATTGTACATATATGATAAAATGCACTCACTGTTAATAACACAGCTTGATGAATTTTGATGCATACTTCCATAATATTACTATTGTTTTGGAGATCTCTGAGTACATTTGATTTGGTATTTATCACCTAATGATTTGATTTTTATCACTATAGACTAGATTTTTCTAAGATCCTCATCTAAAAGGAATCACACACTGTGCATTCTTTTGCATTTAGCCCCAATCACTTAGCATAGTAATAGGATTAGCAGTCATTTTAATTTTAATAATTCTAGTGTACATAAAGTGTTATTTATGTTTTTAATTTGCATTCATCTGATGATTAATGGTGTTGGGATTACTGGCTATTTGGGTATCAGTTTTTTTTTGTGAAGTGCCTGTTCAATATTTGTGTTGGGCTGGATAGATTACTTATTATATATATGAATATAATAATTATAAAATAATATATAATTTTTTCTTCCAAAGAACATTTTCTAAATTTGGTAAGGTCAAATTTATGATTTTATTCACATATGTTTATGCTTTGTCTGTTTTATATAAGAAAAAAATTCCTCTGCCAAGGACATCACAAATTTCTCCATTTTTCTCCCATGGATATTCAGTTTTCCAAGGATAACTTATTCCTAGGACACTATATATGAGTATTTCTGTTCTGTTGACATGTATGTATATACATCCTTTTGCCATTAAAATACTACTTTCATAACTTTATAATTATTCTTGAAATCAGGTTCTGTAAGTCTAAGTATAGGTTCTTGTTCTTTTTTTTATTGACTACCCTAGGTCTTTTAACTTTTTTTTTTTTTTTTGGTGGTACTGGGAAACCCAGGGGAATATACCTCGGAACTACACCCCCAGCCCTATTTTTTATTATTTTATTTTGAAACAGGGTCTCACTAAGTTATGGAGGGCCTCACTAAGTAGCTGAGGCTGGTAGCAAACCTGTGATCCTCCTGTCTCAGCCTCCCAAGTACTGGGATCACAAGTGTGTGCCACCATGTCCAGCATCTTTTAACTTTTAGCACAGTTTTATATAAATGTTATAATCAGAGGTAATGGAGGTTAGTAGACAATGGATTAGTATTTTTAAATCACTAAAAGAAGGAGGGGGAAATCTCTCAACTCAGAATCCTATATCCAGTGAAAATATCATTCAAAATGTATAGGAAAGCATATATAGAGACTTGAAAGCTGAAAGTATTTACTAACAGCACATAATAGCACACATGTACTACAAGTGATACAAAAGGGAATTTGTAATCCTGAACAGAAATTATTCCAGATGGAAAGTGAAATCTACAGAAAGGAATGAAAAACATCACTGTTCCCCTATACGTGTGCCTTTCTCCGGCTGCTTTTAAGACTTTCTCATTGACTTGTTATGAACAGCTTTTTTGATATCATGCCTACAGTTTGTGGTTTTCTTCTTTTTTGTACTCTATTTGATTAGCTTTATATCACTCAGCAGGCCATATTTTGTTTCTTCAAACATGTTTCTCTCTCTCATTAAATGACATCATTTCTATGGTTATGTTTTCAAGTTCACTGACTCTTTTGCCTTCTTAACTCTGCTCTTCAGTCATTTCAGGGAAGTTTCCACTCATTGTTCTCTTCCAGAAATTCCATTTGGTAGTATATCATAAGTTTCCACTTCTATGTGGAGCTTCTTGTATCATTAAGACAATATATTCCATTACGTGCCTACATAATAGGTTTAAAGTTCTTTTCTGTTAATTCTATAGATGGTTCACAGACTTCTTTAACTCATGCCTGAATGAAGTCCAAGCCACATCACAGAATTAAATTATATGGCTGAAACTTCCACTTAGATGAATATACTAAAATAGGACTAAATTTAAGAAATATGCTTTATTGGTATATAGCCTGGAATCATGATTTCTGTGAAGATTTATGTCACTTGGGAATCAGTTTGGGGATGTAGCATATCTACAAATAAATATGGTATTATTTATTTGTTATATTTAGGTATCAAATCATACCTAAAGAGACAGACCATCCCAAGAAAGAGGATAATGTCAGAAGAAGAAGCTAGGAAAGTCCTGGAAGTCTAGGGAAAGAGGGCAGAATTTCAAGCAACTCTCCAAGGTAAACCATTCAAATAATACTATGACAATTTGTGAAATAAACAAGGAGCTTGTGCGCATGTATGTTTTTAACACTTAGAACTTCACTATGATGTATAATTGCAATGCACCAATAAATTTTTTGACAAGTACAAAAAAGGTAACTGATGGTGAGAGATTCTTAAGTAAAGGCATACAGTTTAAACTACTCAAGAATATGCCCGTTAGAGAAAAAAATCACTTGAAAGATTGCTGATAGATACAAGAAATAAATGCCATATCAATGGAAATCAAGCACACCTTTCCTGCACCCTCTGTCCTCTTCCTTTCTCCACTTTAACCCCTGAGAAATTCAACGTAATGCAATAAGAAGGAAGGAGAATGAAAATGCTAGACAACAATGTAGAAAAGAAACCAATGAAATTCTCCTTCCTGAAGGAGTTTGGACTGGGATGGGACAGCATGGGGGCAATGGAGGAATGAGGGAAAAGAAATTATTTCTTTATGAAGTCCTCATTTTCTAAGTTTTAAATTTGTGTATTATTTCTTTCTCTTTGGTTTTATTTTACATTAGAGTGCACAGTTCTCTCTCTCTCTCTCTCTCTCTCTCTCTCTCGCTCACTTTCTCTTGTGGTACTGGGGATTGAACCCAGGGACATTCTACCTCCTAGCTACACCCCCAGCCCTATTTATTGTTTATTCTTTATTTTGAAACAGGGTCTCACTAAGTTGCAGAGGACCTCACTAAGTAACTGATGCAGGCTACAAACCTGCAATCCTCCTGTCTCAGCCTCCTAAGTACTGGGATTACAAGCATGCGCCACCACCCACCACGCCCAGCTCACAGTTATCTCTTAATTGAGACTATTGCTATGCCTAAAAATAATAGAATGCTTTAAATTATTATCAAATAAATGAGAACAGTAATTCATGAAGTCTTGTAGAGAGCATTCAGGAGTGGAAAGGAACTAGCTCCATAAAGCAAGTATTAATTGGTTGAAGTTATATGTGAATAAAATTGTTTTCCAATTGCACCCTACAAGTACTCTTGTTCAAATTAACTGGTATGTTTTGCTCAAGAGAAGATTTGCATTGTCTCTGCCAGGTAGCAATAATGGCCTAGGATATTTTAAATTAAGCCGTTGGGCTTTGTTGTTGCCATTGCATATATTTATTTATTTATTTATTTATGATTCCTCAGTAAAGCCCTTTTTTCCTGCTTCTACCTAGAGTCAAGGCAGCGCACAGAGATGCTCTCTACTAGGATGACCTATTTTAGCTTCAATAATGAGAGAACATGGCTTTACATGGGACTATCAAAGCTGACTCCTCATCTTGCTTGACCACCTTTAAACAGAAGGGCTACTGTACTAGAGTTAAGAAGCCCCTTCAAGGCAGCTGTCCAACATAGATTGTTTGGGGGTTCCTGCACATATTAACTATGAGAATTGTTTAACTTTATCATAAATTGAACCATGGAAGGAATCTTTTTAAAAAATGCTATTCAGCATTTTGATATGTCTTGTAGAATTTTTAGTATACTTTGTTATATTTCTTAAAAAAGAAGGCCTTCCATCTCTTTGAGGGCAGTTATGCTATTTTAAAATTCTTGATCTGTGTCTTCTACTATAGTTTATTTGGATTGTGTTTCTCTCTCTCTCCCCTGGTTGTTTGTACCTGTGAGCTCACTTTCTTTTGGTCTTACCTTCAAAATATCCAAAGCTTCTGAGAGTGGCTTCATTCTTTCTCCACTCACTTTTCCCTCATTAGGTAATCCTGTCATCCAGTGACTTTCTGTATTTCAGACCCAGATATTGCTTGACATGAGCACCTAAAGTTCAAACTGTATTAGTCTGTGGACTGAAATGATTAAGAACCAGCAAGCAAGTCAATCTGTATCTATTGTAGTTTGCCAGTCTCTCACAACTTACTTTAGAACCCTGTTATCAGGTGTCACCTGCAGTGGTACAGAGGTGGGCAGTGATATTCTTGGGCCAGTGGCTGCTCCCAAACCTAGATGGACTGTGACACCAGGCTCGCCTTTTCCTTGGGCTATATTGTCCTCCTCCCCACCTTTCCACTGACTTCTCTTCTCCACAGCTTTGTCACAGTCTTCCCTTTGGTTTTTTAGATCCATCCCCTCTTTTACATCTGTGCATCTGCAGAAATGGGCTGCAAGAAAAAGTTTCGATCTGTGTTTGTTTGCCATGATACAGAACTTTTATGCTCTCATTGCTAGAATTTTTCAAATTAAACACGTCAAGATTTTCTTTATGTGGTCATTCATGTTTTCAGTAATTTGAGAACACTTGGCTAATTTGTTTCTAAAATGGTGTTCTTTGATAGATTAATGGACATAATGAAAAACAGAATGTACAATCAAATATTGAGCATTTGGTATGTTTTAGATGATAAAACCATTGTTTCACATACATGATCTCAATTCATCTGGGCTAAAATCCTCCAAGATAAATGTAATTGCTTTCTTTTTAAATGGAATGAGAGAAGAAAGCAGTTAAAATAAGTTAAAGAAGTAGTAATGGACCAACTCCTAGTATATGCTATAGCCAGAGTACTAAATGCAGACCAGTTTGCCTCTAAAATTTTTGCCTTTATCACATTCTATAACCAACATGAGAGAAAACTCTTAACACATACTACCAAAATTTTCTGTGGTACAGTGATATTGCCCCAAATTACCTCAGAATGCCTTTACTTCTATAAATTCAATATTAAATTTGATGAATCTTTGCAAAGTAACAAATACTTGCCATCATAAAATCATTCTATTTTCTTGTCTGATTTCAGAGAAAATTTGGTAATGCATATAATTTTTTCTAAGTGGACTTCTAAGATATATATATGGTAAGGAATATTTGTATTTTTTTGTTTAGGATTAGAATTAAATATATAGAGTCTAAATTTTTTATTATGGTTAATGACTTCTGTGGTTTTCATTTTACAAAATAATGGAAACCCCAAGAAGTAATAAATGATTTTAATGCAATAATGAGGAATGGAATCATTTTCAATTGATTGTATATGATTTTAAAAATCAGAACAAAGTCTCTACTAGATTTAATTTTATCCTATTGATTAAGTTTAAATATACTTAAAACTTCTTCATTTGGTAGCAACTCAAGGAAGTCACTGTACATGTTGTTTAATGTGCCATTGGGTATACAGGATATTATGCAGAGTTAAATCAATGATGTTGCCATAAACTTCAAGGGGAAGTTCTTGGTTTTAGCTAACGTAATTTGTCATCTGTAACACTGAAGTTACTTTTGTTTGCTAGAGCCTATGGTCAGACATTAAAAATGATTTAGAAGGTAAGTGGCTGGTCAAATTTCTAATTTAGTAAATTTAGAGGATACAATTTATTCACTAAGGCAAATTCTTGACAGGTAATAAAAAAAAATCCCACAAAGTTTTTCTGAAAGGTCACTAAAACCAGAATGCTGTACAATAGCATCTCTCACAATGATAGTGAACTCTCTTCCTTCCACTGAGTACACTATAAAGAGGGTGAGGGATTTACTCCTTTGAGTTTTATTCAGAAAGCTGAAATGAAATGACTCTAGGAGCCTTAATAATTTCTCCGCACAGGGTGTTAGTTTCTTGTCATTTGTATAGTAAAGCAATATGACAAAAATCGGGCACCACAAATTCAAATGCCTGTCAGTCCTGGTTTATAAATGAGGAAGCAGCCAGGTTTAGAACAATGGAGGCAATTGAGACTATTGCAAACTTGAGAGTGCATTGCTTAGAGGGGATTACCACCATTCAGAGCAAGCTGATGGTTATCATGCTTAGCCAATGGAACACCTCAATAGGTTGCATAATACTTACATGGCCTATGTGTTAGGTAGCTAGCTATACTTCAGCAGATGGGGTCAGCTGGGACAGACTGAAAGTTTACTTATAGAATCTTGTTCATCTTTACCCCTTCCCCTGTGGGAAGGGGGAGGAGATGGGTCCAGACTGGGACTGACCTGGAGGAAGTTTATCTGCAGAGCCTTGCTCATCTTGACCCCCTCCCTTGTAGAAAGGGGGTGGAGAAACAATGCAGGGTCACTAAGGTGAGACATGAAAAGGGCAGTCACCCAAATGTAATACATATAAAAAAGGTGTCTAGAGGGACTATAAAACCCAACAAGTGGAACACTCCACACCACTGTCCTTTCCCAGAAATGCACTGCTCTAGACTCCGTCTCTGGAGTGTAACCCTATTGACCCAGTCCAACTTTCCATGCCCAGAAATGATCCATTCCGTATACTTTTTCCCCTGGAGTGTGACCCGTTCCCCTCTCTTCACAGCCTTTTTCATATTGTGCCTTCACTTTTCTAAATTAGCCTCCTGTATTCCCCATTTGTGCTTTCTGTTTCAATGCTTTCCAAGCAGATAAGCAAGGACTGAGGTTGTACGAAATAATTTTAAGATCTCTCACTCTGTAACATGGACATATTGTTTTTCTAATACCTCAAAATTTGAAATATACAGGAGGACAGAAACGAGAAAGAGAGAACCCTCTACAATAGAGGGACTCAACACCAATGTATGCATAAGTTTGTAGTGAAAACTGACATGAAAAAACAAAACAACAGGAATTGAATTCTTGGTGAAAGAGCCAGAGTGGCAAATAAAGATGGAATTCTTGGAGTGATACTTTAGTGGACTTTAGCATTCAACAATCCTGGCTTCTGCTCCATACTTACTTATATAGGCTCATTTTGGGGGGGGGGTATGTTAGCTCAATTTCCTGAATCTCAATTTCCTTATTTGTAAAATGGGAAAAATTATTACAACTTCATGGAATTTTACAAGATTATGAACATGAAATTTTATTAATCACCAAAAGCAATGGAAATGCTATAGAAGATAGAATTTCTGATTCTCAGCTGACCCTTTTCTTGTTTGTTTTTATCTAGGTGGTTTCCAAGAAGAAATAAGAATCGACAATTTAAGTCATGACCAAAAGTAATAAAATTTAGGAGAGATGGCAAGACACCAAAAATATATAATCATATATTATTTTCTCATGAACAGCTATTCAAATAAGGAAAGAAGAAACAGATATACAATGTAGTGGCTACTATCTGGTCATTATGAGAACAGGAGATAGAAAAACCGAATGCAGATTTTGCCTATGTCAGAATCTTATTTCAAGGTTATTGTATTGCTTTCATTAACATAAAGAACATGTAAATTTTAAGTTGTTTTTATGTCTGGGTATTTCTTTTTAATAATGGATGAAAGAAAAAGTTGACAAGATAATATCTCAACATACAATGAGTTGTCTTACAGGATGGGAAGCCTGTATTTAGGGAACTCAGGTCTCTCATAGTGGACGGCTGATCTTCCTGATCTTTAACCCAAAGGGAAAAGTTATGTTTACTTTACTGGATAATTAACAAATATGCCATGTGATCAACAGGTAAATACTGCCTCTGTCTTCCAAGGCTATTCATTATGCAAACACAGTTGAAAATATAAGTCAACATAAAAGCAGTCAGTGCCTCAAGCCACATGCAGAAATATGACAAAAATTGTGCCCAGAAGACACAGACTCTGCATAATTGTCCTCCAATATTCTCTAATAAATAATTCAATCATACAAGATAACTGTACCTAGTATTTAATGTTTGTAGTCTTTGGAATTTCTCAATAATCAATTTTTTTTCTCATTCTACCATGGAAAATATAAATCACAGATTTTATATCCACTGAAAAACATTTTAGTCCCTATTTTTCTGACTTCATGTATAGAACTGAGAAATAAACATTAAACTAAACAAAAGTTTTGGCCTACCGATCTCCCAGTGAAGTTACGGAGCTGAGCATGCATGTGATTCATCATGGTACCGTAGTAGAGGTGCATACAAATGAATGCAGCAGAGGAAGCTTTGCTTGGGAGATCTGCACCTGGACCTTTACCTAAGAACACAGATGCTTAGTTTCTCAGAGGAGGTGGATTTCAAGCTGAGTTATGAAGGAAAAGTAGATTTCTAATGAGTTGAGTTAGTGAAATGGGGTGGGAGAAGAACATACAGGCAATTGGAAAGTTATGCTGTAAGCAAAACCATGACACATGAAGGATTTGCACACATTTCTTGCACTGAGAACATAGGATCTATGTGACTGCATAGAAAATGATTATGGAGAAATGGACAGGGTACATCATAAGTGACAATTTTCATTTTAAGGTATTTGAGATTTGCCCTAGGATAGTAAAAACCAATAAAGATATAAAGGAAGTATATTCATTTGATGTTACATGAATATTTTCCAGTTTTGGAGGAAGTTATGCTGATTTTTTATTCTGTGTTGAATGGTCCTTTATCCAGATACAAAGACTTTAGTAAAAAAAATACAAGCAAGTTTTTCTTACTCTGCTTGAAATCTAGTCCAAGTAAATTTCAGTGAATTCTGATAACAAAGAAAGAGACTGAGAATTTTACTATGTTCATATCTTTAAACACCGTTTGTTCACACAGGGAAAGAGAAAAGTACAGTACCAGATTTCTGAAAATACAATAACAATAGCCCTGGATCGGGGTGGTAGTAGGAGTGGCAGGTCCAAGAGCAAAGTCTACTTCCCTGATGCTCCCCATCATGTAGGGTTCTCTAAACGTACTGCTGATTCTTATTTTGGGATGGTCAACTGAGATAGGAGAGGGTAACTTAGTGGCATCAAAAGTGATCAGATATTAGGGGTTGTTTTATGCAAGACATCAAGTGAATTCAGAAACTCAGGAACTGAAGTTCCTCCAAGAAAAATAAATAATCCTTAAAGCACATAAGCTCATCCTTAGAAAAATACTAGTGAATGCTTTTGAATATATGTATTGTTCCAGATGCTATTATAAGTTTTACATGTATCAAATTTAGTTGTCAAATGGCTCAATCAAAATAGGTATGCCTTTTTCCTTTTACAAATAAGGACACTGAGACATAGATAAGTAACTTCTTCAAAGTCATAAAGGGGCCAAGTCAAGATTCACAGAAGCTAGTCTGCCTCCAGAGGCCACAGTCTTCAAAGCAGTTTCATACTTAAAAGATAATTATCACATTGAAGTTTCAGAGTTGATGGCTCTATCACAATTGATTTGATCAGCCAGTACATTTCTAAGACCTACAGTCTTTAAATTCTCTTGGGCAGAATGTAAGAAAAGCAAAAAGGAAATTATGTCACTCAAAAGTGGTTTTGCTTGGGGATTACACAGAAAAACTCCTTACCAACATGGGTAGGGAACATGATCTGATTGCCTTGGGGAAGATTCCCCAGCTGCACCATGAAAGAAGGTTTAGTGGAGAAGGGCAATATTAGAGATGAGATTGGATACTTCCAACATGTAAAACATTAATGTGTATTTAAACAAGTTAGTGGTAATAGAAACCCAGAGGGACAGATTGGAACCATCATTTTGGTAGTAAAACCAGAAGAACTGGTAACTAAAAATCAATAAAAGTAGTATAGTAGATCCTACAATGACTGGGGGAATTGTGTTTTTAATTTAGATGAATTCATTCAAAAGAAAGAGCAATTTCTGGGGAATTGTGTTGCCTGTTGGATATCCAAGCAGGGATGTCTAGTAGGTAGTTCTTAAGCAAGTCTGGAGTTTAGGAGCTAAACATAATAAAGATTTGAAATGTGTATCCAGAAGCCTATTTTGAGTGTTAGGAACCATAACACTGGACAGATTATATAGCAAAATAGTATAGCATGAAGTCAAAATAGTTCTAGAGAGAGCTGGGGAATATCAAGATATCAGAAAAAGAAGGGAATTAGAATTCACAGAGAAAGTAAAGACTGTACAAGTGTCGTTGCGACCAGAGAAGTTTCCAAAAACGAGATACTTCCAACAAAGTTTGACTCAAATAAGAAGTAATACCTTTGTACTAATTATGCAAAATGGAAAATTATTAGTGATCATGGCAAGAGCAATTTTAAAGAAGTAGGGGAATGCACTCAGTCATATGAATATGAATTCAGAAAGTAAGAAGTTAAGTTACTTCTTCAAGAAGTAGAACTATAAAATGGAAGTGTGACAGAGAGATAGATAGCTAGGAGGCCATGGTCAGGGAAGACTTTTTCTTAGTTTTATAGGCAAAAAATCTTGAAAAACATTTTAGATATAGGGCATTATAAGTTGTATTTGAACTGTCCCCTAAAGACCCAATGTTGAAGATTTGATTACCATCCTGTGGCACTATTGGGGGGGGGTAGTGTGACCTTTGGGAAATAGGATTCAGTAGTAAGAAGTTAGGTTATAGAGGTTGTGCCTTTGAAGGGGATATTAAAATCCCTGAATCCTTCCTCTCTCTCTCATATTTATCTGTATCTCTATCTCTATCATCTCTATCTCTATCTCTATCTCTATCTCTATCTCTATCTCTCTTTCTGTTTCCCCACCACTATGAAGTGAGTAGTTTTGCTCTGTCACCCACTCTCTGCCCTCATGTGTTCCCTTGCGAGGAGACCAAAAACAATGGAACCAACTGAGCATGGATGAGACCCCTGAAACCATGAGCCAAATAAACCTTTCTTCCTTTGAAGTTGATCTGTTCAGATATTTTGTCACAGCCATGGAAAGCTAACAGGTAGAAGAGGATAAAGTGGTAGATTGAAGTTAAGAAACTGATATAATGTATGAAATAGAAAAAAAAATCTAAGAATAGGGATATAATACTAATGTCCCTTTTTTCAAATATGTTTAAACATTATTTAAATATTTTTAAATATTTTGTGGTACTGATGATTGAACCCAGGGGTGTTCTACCTCCAAGATACTTCCAGCCATATTTTATATTTTGAAACAGGGTCTCACTAGATTACTGAGTCTCCCTACATTGCTAAGGCTGAAATTCTTCTGTCTCAGCCTCCCAAGTACTGGGATTACAGATATACACCACTACTCCCAGCTTGTTTATAAACTAATAAAGGTTAAAGATGGGAAAACAGAGATATGGGACAAAAAATTCTAAGGAAAAATTAAAAATAATGAAAGAGAAACAGAAAGAAATATGAATAAAATGATCAAGTTTTGTATTTCCATTGTGCAATATGCCTTCAAGAAAAGATAAAATTGGATGAATCAAGATTTCTGTTATGCCTTACTTATACAAGCACAGAAATCACACCATATAAGACTTCACTTTAGCGGACAGCATTTAGTTTAAGCCATATTTCAATAGAAATCAATCCTATCTCTCTCTGTCTTCATGAGCACTATATCTTTCAATGGTTAAATGTTCAACCTACCATATTTATTCAAAGTCACTAATCTGACATACAAATATACTTGAGCTTGCACATATGTGCTCAAAACATTTAGGATTTAAAATGATCACTATTTATTTGCAATAGAAATATTTGTATAGTATTATAGCCATTCATCCAACAACAAAAATTGTAGATGTGTATAAAGCTTTAAGTGTGTAAAACATTAATGGGTACAGGGAAAATGAAGGATATAATATACCACCCACTCTTCAAATGGCTTGCAAACTGGTTTGGAAAAACAAAACAAAGCATTCTACTCAGTAGCATTTGTAGGACATTCTTTTCATCCCATTTTGCTTGCAAACAAGTTTATCTGGGAAACTCATCCAATGCCAGGTGTAAGTATGGCTGATGGATTTGCATTGATTATTTAAATTGATTTATTTAAAATGCCTTTCCTTGTGACCAGATACAGACATTTGCAAGGAGTCAAGCTGAAATGAAAAATCTATTTGTAGCTGTGGAACAAAGTGAGGGAAACCCATGTCTATGACTTTGACCTTCTTAGCATGGTGTTCTGAATGACTCCACTAACCTGCTTTGGAGGAGATATTGATAAAAAGCACATATATAAAGATAGAGTACCTGATACAGTATGCCTTTCTCATAAACCCTGGTTTTCCTATGAAGCAATTTATATTTCCTAAAATGCATGAATCTATTCACGTTTTTCAGAACTGACAAAAGATGTTTTTAAAATATTCTTCAATTTTCTACCTAATCATGGTGCAAAGGCAAATAAAGTAGAAGAGATTTGACTATATGACCTATGTTATTTGTTTAGATGAAATTGTGTCTTGCTACACATCAACAAACACCAGATTTCTAGTGAATTATTTAAGTGATCTAACCCATGTGATGGTCAGAGTTTCAGATTTTTTGAAACCAAAACACCAGAGTAACAAATGACATCAAGCACTATCAAAGAGCAGAATGAGTTTCTTCCCCCCTTAGTTTCCAAATCATTTTGTTCACATGAATATTGTATAATGTATGTGTTTACTTTTCACATCATTAAGGTATGAGTCCCTGTACTCTTGTCTTAAAACTTCTATCATAAACCAATATGGTAGACTTTTAATGAATGCTTATTTTATAAGGCAATGAATGAAGGATTTTTTCATTTCTCTCTATTCTAATAATCCTCACCTTTAATTAATGCATACAAGTATTACAATATACTGTATGGAGATTATTTTAAAAACATATCTTCCCCTGTTAAGAAAATGTTTATGGTTGAGGTTTCAGTTATACCAACTTGGTCTGATCAGAAACCAATAATTAGCTTTAGAGATTACTCCAGTTTGCTGCTTTTTTCCCCTTCATTTTATTCATGTCAATATACCCAGGAACAAGTATTCTGTTTAACTGTTGTACCCATCTGGATAAAAATTATTTATTGCTGCCCCCTGAATAAAATGATTTGATAATCTGTAAAAGAATATTAATCCAGTGCTATATTTTTCCTCCCACTGAGGGATTAAGAGGTTTTATTATGGTTTTGTTGTTATGGTTTTTCTGATTGTTGTTTTTCTGCATTTTTTCCTTTTGGCCTTAAGAATGTCATAGTAACATTGATTAAACAAAAAAATATATATTGACATTCCCCAAACCAATCAAAGTAGGGAAAACAAATCAAATACTTTTTTGGGGGTACTGGGGATTGACCCAGAGTCATTCTACCTCAGTACTACACCCCCTGCCTTGTTTTTAAATTTTTGTTTTGAAACAAGTTCTCACTATGTTGCTGAGAGTCTTGCTACATTATGGATGAGGCTGTCCTCCAACTTGCAATCCTCCTGTCTCAGCCTCAGTGCTGAGATTACAGACATGTGCCACCACACTCAGCTTCTTTTGTCTTTATTGATCAGAGGCAGCAAAAAGAAAACAAATTTATTTAATATTGGTTAGACATTGAAACTACTTTCTCCTAAAGACCATAATGTCACCTGTCATAAAAGGATATTCTCACATTGACCTAAGACAAGTCAGAATGATTCTATGTCCACGAATGTCAGCAGATTTTTTAGATTTATTTTTATTATTTTAGGCACATAATATTCATTTGCCCTCAGCACACAAAAGATTAAAAATAAAACAAAACACAAAATATAAAAATAAAAATGAATCAAAGCAATTATGCCCATCTCCTTGAAATTCCAGTATTGCCTGGTCTAATGGGGTCCTGATAATGACCAGAAGAATTAAGGTAATTCTCTAAATAAGCACATTTGTCAAGGAAGTTAGTTTTCCTTATCCCTAGTCCAATTATCTAGCTTTGGCTTCTGAGAGCTGGTGATGATCAACTCATTAAATTGCCTTTGAAAGATCAACAAGAACACTGCTTCCGCCACATTTGCTTCTTTTTTAGCAACAGTAATGCCTTGTGATTTAATTATCAACATCATTGAACTGGTGGAAAGATCAGAGATAATTCCTAAAAAGGTCTCCACTCAACCCTCATTACTGAAGGGGATATTTTTCTCCCTGAAGTAAGGATAACAGTCATTTGTTCAGGCACACAAGTTGAATCTGAGACAAGGAGAGAAGACGTGCTATTTTGAAAGTCAATTTTGAAATGTGAGGTGTGAACTAATAGAATACTGTTCACATTTCCTGATTAGAGGTCTCCAGTCTGGCTTACGAATAAGAAGAGGGAAGTAGAACAGTTTTTTGTTGTTGTTGTTTGCTTTGTTTTACCCTCTTGAATAGATAATGACTAATCATAACTTAAGTCCTTTATTGATATCAAAGACAAATGACTGGGAGTCTATGATTTTTAGCACTAAAATCCTTTACTTTTGCTTGCTCTATTTGTGTGTGTGTGTGTGTGTGTGTGTGTGTGTGTGTGTGTGTGTGTGTTTGTAAGATTCAGAATTCAACCCAGGGAAGTTCTATTGCAGAGCTACACACCCAGTCCTTTTTTTTTTTTTTTTTGAAAACAGGGTCTTGCTAAGTTGCTGAAGCTGGCCTCAAACCCCTGATCCTCCTGTCTCAGTCTCCCACTTAGTGGGACTACAGGCATGTGCCTCCATGAACAGTCATTTCTATTCTTCTTAAAATAATTTTCACAATCATGAATTCAAAATTCGGTATTTACTGAGTATTTATCATGTGCTAAACTATGCTAAATGATTCAACTGCACTCTGTGACTACTTAATTTACTATTCTTTTCTCCATTTTAAACTGTAAGAAATTGAGGCATAGGGAGAATAATTATAAATCTAAAATCTCAGACTTGTCTAAGTTACTGCTCTTTAACTACTTCTCTATAAAATAGTGTGCATGGCGGGGCTATATTACAAAGGGAGAAAGGAAATTACGTAGCTAGAAGTACAATGTCTTCATGGATATGAACTTTCCAGTGAGGAAACACAAGAACCACATCTTCTGTTTGTTTTAATCTGCTTAATGGTCTGGCATATGTCACTTGTTGGCCAATTCTAAGGAGAAATTAAAATGATCTGTAATAATAAGTTACTCATTACAGACTTAGATTTCTTTTAACTACAGAAAATAGAACCCTCTAATACTTCACACTATTATAATGTGTATCCATATGTTATTTTAAAGAGCTTTAAGGGATAAAAAGTAATCTGCTAGGGAAAAATATATAAAGATTGCAAAACGTGCATTGACTCTAGAAGAGAACATTTTCCAAGATATGTTGTACTTTTAGTGAAGAGCTAAAGATTCTCTGTATATTCTTCCCAAAGAGGGAGACTTAAGGCAGCAATTAATGCCCACTCTAGATCACAGTGTGATTTATAGCTCCTAGATGATGACTAGAAAATGCAAAAATTCTTTCTGCAAACCAAGAACACATTGAAAATACACTGATGCCTGCAAGTCTATTTAGGGGCGAGATGTAGCTAGCTGTTCTGAGGAGAGAGTAGGGCAGAAGTGAAGAGATGTCTGGGAAGATCATCAGTAGAAAAGTGTGCTCTTTCTAGAGTGGAGCAGGATAATTCTTGCTAATAACCAAGAAACCTACTGGAAATTATTAAATATAAAATGGGTACCACGTTTCATACAGTGAATTGATAATCATAGTTTAATTATTTACGAAGTGCTTGACAAAATATAGTGAGATAGGTTGAACACAGTATTATATGAATCGAATGAACCCACAAACACAGAAGTAACTTATTTAATTCTACTGTAATGGAGAGATCATCTACCAGCAAAAATTAAAGAACCTAACATGGATTATCAAGCAACTACCTCTACAAATGTGACACACACTTACACACAAATCACTCAAACCATGCACGTGTGCACACCCAGGCATGAAGATAAGAGATGCATGTATAATTCCCATTTTCCAGATTAATATC
Source organism: Glis glis (assembly GCA_004027185.1). Lineage (NCBI taxonomy): Eukaryota > Metazoa > Chordata > Mammalia > Rodentia > Gliridae > Glis > Glis glis. The sequence goes on along the minus strand of PVJS01000852.1, from coordinate 5,573 downwards.
CAAAGATACATCATTGCAAATAGACTACCATTTGGTAACAAAATCAGTACTATGGCTCGAGTTATATTTTGTTCTTTGGTCTACATGATTAAGCTATAATTTCCCTTTATTGGTTTTAACAATTACATCTTCCTAAAAGGCAAATTATACATTTGTTTAGGTGAAAGATAGTGCTACATTTTTTAGAAGAGTGAAAGCAGAAAGACTTTATAATGCAGAATTTTAAAAAAGACAAGCTTGAAACTTAAAAGGCAGTTAGTAAAGAACTCTGTTTCAGATAAACTCATGGTAAAATATATTTAGTATGTATATAAATGCAGAATTTTTCTCATTATGTGTAGATATTTTCATCTTTGTTGTTTCAATCTTTTTAAAACTCATTATTTTGAAAATCTCAAATGTAGCAAGAAAGAACATTTTCAGTTATATAAGTCTTAAGGAAAAATATATCATTTAAAATAAAAACAATGAAAAGGAAAGTATAATGATAAATTAAAACATAGCAGACTAAATATCTCTTAATTTGGAAGCATTCCTACTCTACAATAATTTTCCTAATTTCCCCCTTTTTCACTGACTTATATACTATTATGGGCTACACATGGAAAGTAATTTTCTCCATTTTACTTTCTTTCAGAAAGTCTAGAACCATACATATACATCCATAATTGGAAACATGAGGTCTTTAAAAATCACACTTAGCAAATTCCCATTACTTCCTATAGTTATTAGGGGAAAAAAAGTTTAAGGGAAAGACAGGTTATTGCCCCAAATAGCTGACAACCCACACCTTTAATTTGCAGAACCCTTGAGAAATGTCTATCATCTAATAGACTTGAAGTTTTTAGTCCAAGGAACAGGAAGGAAATCAAGTTGAATGTTCAGCCAAGCAGAGAGAAGCCTGCTCTGTGCCATAGTGTATGCTCACAAATGCTCAGGAATACCCAAAGCAAATCATGGTTCTATTTTTATTTAAATTTATTTGATTCACAAGCAATGCTAGAATATAATAGAATATAATGGCGCATTTCACGCTAACAAAAGTTCATACCAAGATCCTAGACATGAAATTAGAATTCACACACACAGAGCCGGGCGTGGTGGTGCACGCTTTTAATCCCAGTACTTGGGAGACTGAGACCAGAGGATCGGGGTTCGTGGCCAGTCTCGGCTACTTAGTGAGGCCCTCTGCAACTCAGTGAGACTCTGTTTCAAAATAAAGAATAAAATATAGGGCTGGAGGTGTAGCTCGGAGGTAGAATGCCCCTGGGTTCAATCCCTGGTATTGCAAAAAAAAAAAAAAAAGAATTCACACACAAACGCACAAACACACACACACACACATCTACACAGGTTCACATCAAGAAATTTGGTAAATTATACCATTAATCATTTAGGATTTATTCCTTTTTATTTATAAATCAAAATTATGGAATCTCTGACTCAGAAAGAGCATCAAATCATCTGTCTCTTTTTAAGCTGTCAATTTTCTCTTTTCTCTAAAATGTGTATTCTAAAACATCACTTTTTTATTCTTTTCAGTTTTCATTGACTTAATTCCAACTTACCTTTTATTCAAAAGTTTTTCTTAAATTGTTTCTTAAGAAAGTCCTGGAGAGAATGTATAGTCCTCTCCTTCTGGGATGAGAAAGGTTGCCTTGAGGACTGGTCCCAGTGTGAACATCCTTGGGTGGGGTTGAGTTTGAGCAGGAAGAGCTGAAGCTGAGAAGTCAGCAGTCATTCAAAAGTCTCTCTGGGCCCCATCTCATTACACTTCCCAAACTCATTCTTCCATGATGTTTCTTCAAGAAAAAAAAAATTGCAGTTTCTCAAAACCTTATTATATACTTTCCTACCTATAGTCATTATGAGATGAACCAAGAAAAAGAAGCATGCTATTGATTATAATCTTGGTTTTAAACTTTTAATAAGTGCCCGGGGTTCTTTAAAGACTCCACATCAAACAGAATGAATTAAGAAAAAACATAATTTCGACATTATTTTCAGGTTATGGCAAATATAGAATTGGTTATAGCTGGGAAATCGACTAAGCATGTATGAAATGATTTTCAATGACTTTCAACATAACAATGTATCTTTTATATTTTATTAGATATTTTATCCTTTGTAAACATTAGCAAAGGATTTATAGGTGCTCACAGATGTTATTATCTGATATAAATGCACATGGAGGAATAGGTATGGCTTTTCTGAGTTGTTTTTTGTGTTCTCTATATAAATCATCATTTAAATTGTAACAAAAATGGAAATAAATTATTTTGTTCCTTTCAATCAAATGCTAGTTTGAAGAGAATTTCTGATCTCCTTGAAAAAGACAATGACATTCATTTGTTATTTTAAATGTAAGCCTAATAAATTTATGAAATCAATTACTTCTCCCTAAAATGTGTACTAGATTTATCATGCATAGCTCTGAACTACTTAATTAACAAAGTGATAATTACACTAATATTGAATTAACTTTCTTTTATCTAGGTAGTCCAAAGCACTCAGTAAACATAAAAATGTTTCCTTTTTATAAAAAGTATACACTATGAACTACATTATGATATGGGACTATAATGCACCAAAAAGTTTAAAAAATAAAATAAAAGAGATACAAATAAAGAAATGTCTTGACATTGAGAATATGGCACTGCCTCTGATAGAAGCGAAGGTCACTAAAATGGACTATTCATTGACTTGATATTCAAGACTACCCATTCACTTGCCCATTGACCTGCTCTCTCTACAGCAACAAGAGCTGTAGTGCAGCATTGTGAGTATCCATTAAGAAAAAAATGCATCTCACATAACAAAGTACATCTGACTCTTAAATATGTCCTGATAGAAGAGATCTCAAATGCTCCTAGAAAATTGTTTCCTTTCCAGTAAATGAAACCACCATTAAGTTATGTTTACCGAATGCAGTAAAGGCCCTTGTGCCCACATATGGAAAGTTTCCACCTTTTGAAAAGGGTGCCTAGAGCCTTGTAAAGTACATATCCATATGAAGATGTCTCACTTTTATTCTTTTGGAAAGCTAAGACAGAAATTTAATGAAAGTTGCAAGGAAGACCAATGAAAGCTTTTATTGACAGTTTTTGCTACCCTGAAGAGCATATAATCTTTCAGTAAATGGATAACATTACTACAGTAAAAATAAATACTTAGATTTAGTCTATCTAGACTGATTAAAAATACATATCCCAGATTTTAATTTAGATAAAAATTTAAACCAGCAAATATGTCATATCAAAAGTAAGAAAAACACAGATTAACATGTTGTCTACAGAGCAAGCTATCCATTATCATATATATTCTCATTATGATTTAAACTTGGATAGCGTGCTGTATTTAATCATAAAGACTGTCACAAATTGTAAATTTTACAAAAATTCAGCAATAAAACAAAATTTAACTTTGTATAAATTCACAATAATGTATTTCAGTGTTACTACAAAATATTCAAGGTGAGACTGATTCATACATCTTCAAACCGATTACTTTTTCCATTTTTATAAAAAATACATTTTATTTCAGTCAATAGGTTTAAAGGTAAGCATGTCCAAATAATTTCAGCATAATATCAAGTATTTTTTTAAATACTGGCCCTTAAAATTAAAATACAGTAATTATTAAAGAAAGTACCGTCAGCCAGGCATGGTGGCACACACTTGTAATCCCAGTACTTGGGAGGCTGAGACTGGAGGATCCAAGTTCGCGGCCAGACTCAGCTACTTAGTGAGGCCCTCCTCAACTTATTGAGACCCTGCTTCAAATTAAAGAATAAAAAAATAGGGCTGGAGGTGTAACTCAGAGGTAGAATGTCCCTGGGTTCAATCCCCAGTACCGCAAAAAAAAAAGAACCCTCAAAGTTTTGTTTTTATAAGAGCTTAGCTAAATATCCACCAGAGCTGATTTAAAATTATTGGTGGTAGTGAAATGACTAAGTGGAATAGGATGGATGTATACATCTAAGTTCAAGTGACATAAATCATATTTATATATTTTAATAATTTGTATATATTTGACTGATAAATATGTAGGCATTTCAAATCTACAAGAGAGTTGTTTATGACACATAGTTCACTCATAGGGACATGTTATAAAAGGTCATGTGCAGATGATTTCCTATAAATTAAAATATTTAACATACATTAAAAACTAAGTAGAAGGATACTATTTTGAATTTTTTAGGTTTAGTTCTTTGTTACTTAATTCTATACTGTTACCAAAAGCAAAAGTGGTAATTGATGCTGAAATATTTCTGAGAAAGGATTATAAATTACAATAAACTAATGCAAAAGAAGATACTGTGTGGAATTTTAATTTGAGGTAGGTTTGGTTTTTTATTTGTGTGTGTGTGTGTGTGTGTGTGTGTGTGTGTGTGTGTTGATAAGAATTGAAACCAGGGGTATTCTGAACTGCACCCCAATCTTATTTTAATTTTTGTTTTGAAAAAGGGTCTCACTAGGTTGCTGAGAGTCTTGCTACATTGCTGAGGCTGGCCTCCAACCTGTGATCTTCCTATTTCAGATTCCTAAGTACTAGGATTCCAGGCTTGTGCCACAACTCTGGCTGGTTTTGATATTTTTAGGTATTACTAAGAAAAAAAATGTTTTACAAGAACCCATTTTTCTGTTCTAATTTAAAACTTTAAGCTTTACAAGTTTGCAAGGTAAACTATGGACTCTATATGAAGAGTTAGTATATGTTACCTGTTATAGTTAGATAAAGAATGGTCCCTTGAAGAGCTCATAAATTGGTGTTTAGAGTTGATGTAATTGAGTCATGAAGATTGTAATTCCAGCTGGGTGGTGACCTAGGCCAGTAGGGTATGGGTAGAGAAGGTGGGTGTCTAGGGGGTGGGGACTTAGGGATTATATATGGTTCCTCCTTCCCCTGATCACACTCTTGCTTCCAGCCTCCATGATGTGAGGTTCACAGCCCAAGTGCTCTCTCTCTCTCTCTACTTCCTGCCACCATGTCCTGAGATCTGAGATCCCTGGTATCACAAGGACTGAACAAGTAATGGTAAGAAAATAAATATTTTTCCTCTAAATTACATGATCATGTCTTTGGATTATGGCTGCAAGCATGCCGATGGGAACACTACCACATTAATAAGATTTTCTAAAAACTATGTTTAGTGGAGAGTTAAAGGCACATGAACTGAGAGCCCTTATAATCTGTACTCACTACTCCCCTAATCTTCGTAAACTTCAGCTACCAGGGAACAGATTATGGAAGTGGTAGATGAGTTAGAATATTTAAATACAAAGGGATGTTTGTCTTTTTTCCTTAGGGGAGTCCATACAATAAAAGGATCTAGAAAAACCTTCACCCTGAAACTTATTCAATAACCTAATGTGATGATCTAGAAGTAATAGACAAATTGACATGGAGTGCCAATATCATTAGGCCCAAAGTAGCCCCATATATATTTTTAAGGTCCTAGAGTGAGATAGACCAGAATCTATATTTTTATACCTTCACGACAGAATGGAGGGCCAGGTGTGGTGGCGCACGCTTGTAATCCCAGTACTTTGGGAGGCGGAGACCGGAGGATC